>JACCIY010001117.1:0-63136 GCA_025506505.1 Flaveria sonorensis
TAAGGAGCATGAGTGTAAAGAACAAAAAATGTTGGTGTGCAGAAATGACGGGTTCAAAGAAAGTGCATACCCTAATACCCCCTGTAATAGAAAAGAAGTTTCCTCCTTCCCTTCCTTGCACCCCAAGAGTTCTAAAAGAAGAAGTAGAAGCCTGAGTTTGATCTTGAACATGGCTGAAGTAGAAAGAATAAACTTTGTGCGATTTTAGTAAAGTATCATTTCATGCGCGTATGACGTTGTCATGCATAGATGGCCAAGTCCTTTGCTGTTGTAATTGTTACGCACAAATAGTGCCCACGCGCTGATGTAATAATTGTGCATTAATGAAAATGCTTATGTGTAAATAAAGTACCATCCATGCTCATGCGTATATAAGTTATTACTAAGTAGTTAAAATAGTCATTATAAGATTATATTGTTCCTATGTAGATGAAAAGCCGCCCACCTATATGTGTTAAAGTGTTCTGCATAGATGGAGTTGCTAATGCGCAAATGAGCATCTCATACAAAAGGAACGGTTCATGCTTAGATGCATTAGCACCCTGTGTAGATGTTTCTCATACCTATTTAAATCCTCATGTGTTGATAATGTTTCTCGTATTTAAAATACATCATGTGTAGGTGATGTCTCTCATGCGCCGATATTATCCCATCCTTAGATAAAGATGATTAAAGATTGATAAAGAAAGTCTGCGAAAAAAAGTTATCCAATGCGTACATAGCTTCTTATGCATAAGTATAAACTATGAAATAAAGAGTAATGCCTAAAGTATAAAATAAAGAATACATACTAAAGAGAAAAATTATAACCATAATTAAAGAAATCTAAAGTCATAGTTCACATGTGAAATTATTAAAGAAATCTAAACAATACCCCCCCCCCCCCCACAAAGTACAATCGTGAATGTTAAAGTACGCTAAAGGAGTTTTGCATGCACAAATGTCTTCATGTATTTCAAGCATCGACATATGAGTGTGCGTAGAAGAAAGCAACATGAGTTTTGCATTCATTGCAAATGATAGTTATGGAGTCTTGCATATCACGTAAGCAATGTCTAAAGGAGTTTTGTGCGAGTACAGATAATGATGAAGTATAGTTAAAGTAAAGATAAAATATAGCAAATAATTTACACAATAATGGTAAAGAAATTCTTCCACATGAGTAAGCACACGACAAAAGATAAAATAAAGCATAAAGTATAGATACTTGATAAAGTATGATGTGACGGTAAAGCTAATGCATAAGTAAAGTATAATAAAGTAAGACCGTTTAAGAGAAGTAACAGTCATAGTTAATGTTAAAATATTAACAAATTATTTGGCTAATGTAAACTAGAACTCACTCAACAACATTGATTTTTGTAGTGTGTATAAACTTGACATGTATGGATGAAAAGAGGTGAGCTTGGCATAGATCTCAAAGAGTTACCTGACATGAAATCAAGACTAGCATCCTAACTTAGTTAAGGATTTCAGGTTTTATGTAGTGAGATGGTTTAGATAATGTTTATATTTTCCAATGCTCAAAGTTAAAAAAATTGGTTTAAAATTTATATTTTTTAATGTGCAAATCACTCTTTGAGATCTCCTAGATATAGGGCCTTACAGGTTGGTATTAGAGTTATAGTTGTAAGGAACTAGCCTTTATGGATTACAATATCAAGTGAAAAGCAAACACTCAAATCATGCAAGAAATACAAGGATGCGAGAACTCCAAGTATGGATAAAATCCTCATCGGGCGCGAGAACATCTGGATAGTATATATAGATGTTTTTCTTTGTATTTCATTATGTGTGTGCCATTTGTAAAAGTGCTCTGAGGATGAGAGAGTAGAGGGTTGTGTGATAGGTTTCCCGAGGGGAGCTCACCTCGGGTGGATCGAGCTTCAACGATGTAACTCCTTTGGTATTGTAATCATTTGATTAATAATATTGATTGAGTTTGTTTGAATTTGTTGATATCACATACGCACACATCCGTCTTATTTGAATATCAAGTGTAACAATATGTGGAATCGATCATGTTGAGGACTTTGCATTTGGTATCAGAGCAAATTGTTGCTCTAATACACGGATTTTCATTCCGCGATCATCTGTTTAAGACGTTAAACATGGAGTTTGAAGATCTAAGGTTTAGATCGAGTTTTGACCGGTTTTGAAGGAGAAGAAGGTGATACCGAGGGTGAACACACATGAAATCAGCTTTGTTACATCATTACGCTAGGTATTTTGTGTTTAGATGGTTGAAAAAAGAAGATTGAGACCCTAGAAGTGTTCAAACTCAAAAAGGTCGATTTTGGTTGAAGTTTTCGCGAGAATAACTGCATCATGCGAAAACTTTGCAAAAATAACCTTATTTTTGTGAGAACTTTTTCATGAGAGAACCTTTCATGAGAAAAATTTTCCATGCAAGAACTTTAATGCGAGAACTTTTATGCGAGAACTTTTGTTGCATGAAAACTTCTATGAGAAAACTTTCCATGAGAAAACTTTTTCATGAGAAAACTTTTCATGAGAAAACTTTTCATGAGAAAACTTTTCATGAAAATCTTTTTCATGAGAAAAAATTTCATGAGGAAACTTTTCCATGAGAAAACTTTCCATAGAACTTTTCATGAGAAAACTTTTCATGAGAAAAACTTTTCATGAGAAAACTTTTCATGAGAAACTTTTTCATGAGAAAACTTTTTCATGAGAAAACATTTATGAGAAAACTTTTTCATGAGAACACTTTCATGCAAAAACTTCACAGCAATAACCGTCATTTGAGAGAATTTTCTCATGAAAAAACCTTCACCATGTTAAACTTCATCATCCATTCAAAATTATGACCAATTTCTATTTTTGCAAAAACTTGCTAGTATTTAAAGGTTTCGAAACAAGTGTTTCTACATATATAGGGAAGATGTAGGATGATTTGAAGTTGATACTTAAACAGGGGTTTTTTATTTGTTTGATCAAATTCAAGATTCTATATCTACAACATTTGATTTGGGTTGTTCGTGAATTGAAACTGACAATGTGGGCTTGTCTTATCGTACTGATGGGGACAATAGAGATGGGTTAAGTAAGTGAAGAATCAAAATTTTTGGTATTCTTGCTCTGAAAATATAGGCTTATTACATCTTACTTAGAGGAAGAATACATTACATGATCTAGTTTGCCGTCACAGAATGTTGTCATCGGATTAAAGAATCAGGTTCTTCGGAATCCAAACTGGAAGTTGGACCTCTCCATATGCCTAATACATCTTAAATTGTAGTAATCAAGATAGAACAGTTTAATCTTGATTCAAACGTGATATCCTTTATGAGCTATACATTAGAAGGAGGTTAAAGCTGAGGGAGAAAACTGAAGTAACAGATACCCGGACATCAGATAATTCTTGAAAATGAGTGCAAAGTCAAATATAGCTTGATATCATAATCCATACAGGGAAATTGTAAGGAACTAGCCTTTATGGATTACAATATTAAGTGAAAAGCAAACACTCAAATCATACGAGAAATACTTGGATCCGAGAACTCCAAGATGTTGGATAAAATCTCATTGCACGAAAACTTGGAGTTGCCGCGCGAGAACTTAATGTTCTCACCCAGAACATTTGGATAGTATATATAGATGTTTTCCTTTGTATTTTTATTATGTGTGTGTCATTTGTAAAATTGCTCTGAGGGTGAGAGAGCAGAGGGTTGTGTGATAGGTCGCTTGAAGGGAGCTCACACCTTGGTGGATCAAGCTTCAACGATGTAAACTCCTTTGGTATTGTAATCATTGGAAAATAATATTTGATTTAGTTTGTTTGAAGTTCGTTGATATTACACACGCACACATTAATCTTAATTTGAATATCAAGTAAACAATATGTGGAATCAATCATGTAGATGACTTTACAATAGTTTAGGAGATTTGGGCATTGTAATACCTAACTTAAGATAAATATAGGATTGAATAAATGATGCCAGTATGAGTAGCATCATTCTAAGAGATAAAGTTAAAGTCGCATGTAAAGTTGATTTTAAAGTTAATGATAAATTCCTAGTTTAAAGCCAAAGATAATGATAATATAGTAAATGTGTATAGAAATTCATAGTATGTTAAAATAGGTTGAGAACTATGTGACTTAGGAGAAGGAATTCTTGGACATGTAAAGAAGTAAGTAGTTATATAAATTGATCACTATGTTTAGAAACATTATAGTATTACAATCATATGAAACCTTGAATACGAATGTTGTTATTCTTAACCTTATAGGTAAAGAATGACCGAAAAAAGACTACTCGTGGTGATGCCTATGATGGTTTCTAAGGTAGGCCACAGTTACCGAAAGTTAGAGGAAACCAGCTAATGAGGTCCATGCCAATGGTGATAATAATCTTATCCCTTAGAGGATAGGCTCACCTGGAGTCTGTAGTTAGAGAAGTAATAGCTGATTTGGTTCACAAGATTATACAAGACCTCATGCCATTATTAATTATTGAATCCCTAAAGGAAGTGACTAAAGAGTTGACAGCTAAGGCACAAAACAAGGCAAGCAAAGAAAGCAAGGATAGTAATGATAATGGCTAGAGAAAGACTAAAATGATGGCGTATCACTCATAAGGAGCTTGTCAAGGGATGTTCTTAAAGAATCATTAAAGGATACAATCCACTATCACTAGATGGAAAAGGTGGTGATATTTCCACTTTCTAATGATGTTAAAGTTGAAACCATGATTGAGATACTAAGTGTTATGCTGATCAAGTGTGAAATCTGCGGCCCAGTCATTTATTGATGAAGTAACCATTGGTAAAACACATCAAGCAATCCAAATACCCTCGTAAATTTATGAGTTTGAATGGGGAGACTTGAAAGAATTGGTGACAAGGAAGTACTTTCCTTGGAATATGATCAACAAGGTGAGAGTGAATTTCAAGAATTAAAGAATGAAAACCTAACTCAAAGGTAGAATACCTCATGTTTTAATAGATTGCTAGGTTAGTACCCTATCTAGTCAAACTAAAAAGAACAAGATGAAGTTTTTATGTTTAAAGATAGCCATCAGATGTCAGGGCGTATGTCAAGGCCAATGAACTAGAGAATTATAAATCATTGGTTGAGCTTAGTGGGATAACGTATGATGGTTGACTATTGATAAGCATCTTGTTGAGAAATTAAAGAAGAATAGGGTAGTATGGTAAGGAGAACAAGGAACAAAAAAGCTATTGTCAAAAAAATAAAGGTAGAATATTTTAGCGAATGCAGATGTGTTTGAAGAAGCACATCAAGGAATGCAAGCTCATTTTAAAACCATTTTACCAATATGGAAAGAGCTGGTAGTTATCTTAAGACTCTTTTATTTTGATAATTCAATACAACTGTGGTTGTAAGAAAGCCAAAGCTAGAGGCTCACGAGTAGAGAAAAGATAATTAGGAAAAAGAAGTTTATAAGCCAAGGGTTAAACCCAAGGCTTTCACCATGACACAGGAAGAATTGAGCTAAGCCTGAGATGGTATTAGGTATGCTTCTAGTCAATAATATACTAGCCTTATTCTATCTAATTTTATTGCAAGTGGAAACTACCATTGCTAAGACTATTGGATAATTTGAAGCCGTTGATGATTGTAACATAGAACAGAAGGTCATAGATTCCATTCTAGGTTATTCATTATGACCCTAGGAGGATTAACATGGTAATGGGTATGGACTGGTTAGTCACCTATAGGGCTAATATAATGTGTCAGAAAAAGATGATTTGATTGACAACACCTGATGGTAATTCATTCATGGTATATATTGATAAAGTTTACATGATTCAAGAGAATATAACCATCATAAAAGTCAAAAAGTTTATGAGTTAAGGGTGTAAAGCATTCTTGAAATATGTTAAGGATGCTAAATCCTAAAGATAAAGTCAGTAAATTTTTGTCATGTGTTGTTTCCTAATGTGTTCCCGTAAGACTTACTAAGAGTATCACTCATCGGCAGATAGAGTTTCAGATTGACCTTGTGCTAAGAACTCATCCCATTGCTAATGCATTGTATCATCCGGCTCCGCAAAAATAAAAGAGTTAGGAGTACTTCTCCTAAGGTGGTCCAGATTAGATCGCATGCTCGATAGATCTATAATAGTGTTTTGTAAATAAGATCCTAATTTACTCTAAGACAAGGTTAACCACGCTTTACATCTATTATGTGAACTTTAGCTTTGGCCCCTTTATGTTCTTCAAGTATTGGTACCTTTCTTTATCTTCTTTAACTATTTTATCATAGTAGTTTTATTCTTTAGCATTTTACCATTCTCTGATTCTTTAGCTCAAGATATCCATTACATATTTTAGCTCTACGTCTTTTACATTCTAGCCATATATTATTATGGTAGTTATTGTTCCTAATTATAAACTAAACATCATGTTACATATAGTAAGTTATATTAAACGTGGAGATGTAATGAAATGTCAAAGCAAGGTCAACTATGGGTTTAACTACGATATAGGTGAGGGAATCAATATTTAGGTGAAGAAAGTTACATATGTATAATTGTCAATGACATTCGAGTGAGAGAAATCACCTTTGGGTGAAAGGAAATCACTCCGAGGGCATCAACACCTAAAATATTTTCTATGTATACAATCGGGTGACCTTTTTACCTTCAGTAAATAGGATTAGGTGCAAACAATAGTACCATGCAAGAGTGACATTTATCTACGTGTGAACTATCACTTACGTGGTCATGTGTGGGTGAGTAAAGATCATGTACGGATAGACTATGTAAAGCTAATGAACCAACACTTGGAATAATTTCTATGTGAGTGGTTATATATGGGTGACCAAGATCACCTTTAGGTGAAAGGATCACATATTGGGTCAATGGTCATATCTGGGTGAACTATATTTGATTCAGTTGACCAGCACTTTGAAAATTTTCAAATATGAGTCACATGCGACTGGCTAAGTCATATTCGGCTAAACAATCAATCAGCTAAGCCATGTCTTTTGGAGGTGACCAACGCTACCTTGAGGTGAATATATTGAATAACTTCATAACATTGTCTACATTAAGTGATTTTAGGATGTTATTATGTTAACTTATTTTAGCTAATAGCTTTGCAAAGAGTCACAGACAAATTATCTTGTGCTTAATTCAGCTAGTCCTCTTTAGATTACCAAATTATATTATGCTAATGTGTTGACTATAGTTCAGCTATTGTTCCTCGAATAATCATTGATTAGTTACCCTAACAAGTTTCTAATCCATTTGGAGTAGTCCTATCATAAATGCCTGCATGCATTACATTTGGTTAAGTGGATCATTCTAAGTGAAATTCCTTTTAAGTGATTGGTTTTTTTGCTATTTTCATTTCCTTTTGTGTTATTTAGTTTAACATCCATTTTGATTTTTGGATGAATGAAAATAAAGATTTGGTACTAGGAGCTTTCGTGTTCTTGGATCGGTTCATACCACGACTATACTACCATCATGATAATTACACTTATCTTACGTGTGTATGTATTGAAACAAAAGCCATTTATATGAATTTGAAGCTTTGAAATTTATAAATTCATCATCTAAAATCTATCACACAAAAGACATCACTACTTTATTATAAGAGATAACTAAAATAATATTTGGGGTAGCTGGTGTGTGCAAAGAGTATATTAATTTAATAAATTTCTCACACAGATTCAGATTTAAATAGTTATTACTAATATTAAACTACACATATAAAACAACTGTACCTGTCGTGAGGTAATATAGTGTTGGTAGAATTTAAATGGTTGACTTTAGTTCAGCTATTAGTTCCTTGAATAATCAACTAATTAGTACCCAAACAAGTTTCTAATCCATTTGGAGTAGTCTTATCATAAATGCATGCATGCATTACAGTTTGGTTAGGAGGATTCATTCTAAGTGAAATTCCTTTTAAGTGACTGGTTTTTTGCTATTTTCATTTCCTATTTATCTTACTTAGTTTAACACGAATCTATTTAATTTTTAGATAAATACAAATAAATATTTGGTACTAGGAGCTTTCGTGTTCTTGGATCGTTTCATACCACAACTAACTACCATCATGATAAGTACACTTGTCTTATGTGTGTATTTGTGTTGAAACAAAAACCATTTATATGAATTGAAGCTTTGAATTTATAAATCATCATCTAAAATATATACACACAAAAGACATTACTACTTTGTTATAAGAGACAACTAAAATAATAATTTGTGTAGCTGGTATGTGCAAATAGTATATATATTTTGATAAATTTTTTTTGCACAGATCAGTTTTAAATGGTTATTACTAACACTAACAACACACATAAAAGCAGGTTACCTGTCGTGAGGTAATATAGTGTTGGTAAAAACCGAGTATCCATTCATGGACACACTAAGTTAACTCAACAACCCTTATAATTGACTATTTGTTTTGACCAGGAAATGATAAGTTAAATAACATAAAGATAAATGATGATAGATCAAGATTGAGACTTTTAGTTATTCTTTTAGTGAAGTAAGGCTATTATCTCAATTTTGATTACACTATATAACTATTATGAATTGGTGATGTGGTTAAAGATATTGATTAATGTAATTATGTTAATGCTTATAAACGTGAGCCACATGGATTTCTCATCTGCCAGCTCCGTAGTTACAAGGACCCACATCGAGTAATTTACAATGCTAATCCTCCAAGCCATTAGTAATATAGCTCCTAATACTTGTGCACCCTTTCAACAAACGATTTTTGAAAACAAACTTAATGTGAATGAGAGTTGATCAAGTTCATTTCTAACATACCATTAATTTTAGAAAACCATAACAATTACTGTAGATTTCTCATGCTAATAGAGAAAACCTGCAAATGATCTAAATTTATGGTGATTGATTTCTAACCATTTCTAGTTCATTAGCCATAAATTTATTATCAAGACCGCTTCACGAATAAAAGTTAGTTCATATGTTTTTCTAACCTTGTATGACATTCAGAATTACAATTCATAAGTTTATAACTTTCCGTTCAAATGTAGATGCTACCCATTAAGTTTACCCAAGATTACCATAACATTAACATATAAAACCACACGATTAGTTCATCAAAGTTACATAAAGTTTCACTAAATTAGGAAATAAATGAAGTTTAGCTCATAATAAGCTTGAACATAATAACAAAGATAGAAGATAGTAATGAAATCATAGGTAAATTAGAACAATCAAATCGGTGTTCCACTATGGATGATGTAAACGATCTCGAGCTTCTTTTAAGTTTTGAATGGACCTCCAAAACCTTCTAAGTACTTCCAAAGGCTAGGTTTCCAAAAGGTAACATATGCACTTCACCTCCCAAAAGCCCTCTCTCAAAGTTGCAAATGAACTCCTATTTATAGGCTTTCTAGAGTGTTTAAGCACCCCCGTGCCTAAAAGGCACGGCCCTGTGTTAGTACAATACTTAGTAAGTTGGTCGGCTCGTACACTTAGAGGTTGTTGGAGAACGCCCCCATGCCTCATAAGTCATGACCCCATGATTGGGGTGGTCACGCCGCCATGACTCATGAGCCACGGTCCATTGACTACTTTAGGGGATAGTACTTTTTGTCCTGTCAGATGTCTAATCATGGGGGTTTTAATTTAGGCATGGGGGCATGTTTCAGGCTGGTCATGAGGGCGTGTTTAATGAGTCACGACCCCATGCTTGAATTTCGAAGCTTGTTTCCTTTAACTTTCTCTTGTGTTTAAGCTCCTTTGTTTACTTGGTCTTTCTTAAGCCTAAAACACATTAAAAGATTTAAATATCATTCCTCATTTCACTAAGATTTTTAGAATATTTGTTATGCAATTAATAAGTTTTATATGTATAATTTGGAGCACATCAATAGTCTATTTCGAAACACTTAATAGGCAAACATGAACCTCTTTATATACTAGGAGCAGTCATAGATTTTGGCCTACATGTGCCAAGATAAGGTGAATCGTGAATTCTAATTGTCTTGACCTAGTTACACATTTGAAAAGAAGGGTTGATCTATCATTTATGGTTGTGAGAAGTGTTCACCAATCATAGAGAAAAAGAACTAAGATTAAAATGCCAACTAGAAAAAAAAATGACTAAAGAAAAGTTTGGTATGAATGATTCCATAGATTTAGATGTTGTATAATGGATATAGTGGGAATGTGTGTCCTAACCTATATAACCTTATCGTGTATCATGCTCGGTCCATGCATGAATATGGGATACATAAATCCAAATCTATATGGGAATTAGTCCTTGTATAAATTAAAAGCTAATTAATTACTAAAGTGATATAATATATATATATATTATATATATATATAATATAATATATATATATTGTGTGTGTGTGTGTGTGTGTGTGTGTGTGTGTGTATGTATTAACAATACTAAACCAAATGAACTCTACCGTTTGTAATGTTTTCAAATCAGACGATTCCATGAATTTTAAATGTCGTTTAAGATCCCTATAGAGTAAAAAGATAAATGGCATTACTTCTCAGAATAGTTTAAAACCTTCAAGATGATTCTCGAGGAGTGATGATGTCCTACCAGCTTGGGACTCCAATATATTAGATGGTAGAAGCTGGTGATTCCATTCATGTTAAGATTGCATGAATGTACATGTAGATGACTCCATATATGTTCAAGTTTTTTGTTTGTAGGTATAATGATCACGAGTCATAATTCAGTGTTTAATTGATCTAATTATGTGATTTTATATCGTTGTTATTGTGGGAATGAGATTACTTGGTTGTGTTTTGTTTATAGGTGTTTGAAGCCTAAACAAGTTTAATTGGAGTAAAAGAAGCCAAACACGAAACTACAAGGACGAGATGTAAACATCAAAAGTTACAAAAAAGGCACAAATTTAGGTATATCGGCATATGATACGCCGGTTATGGGCGTATAATACGTCAGTCGGCGTATGGCTGCGTATCAGTGGGCGTATTTAAAAAAAATAATAGAAAGTTGGGCGTAGGAATACTGATATAGGCGTATGATATGTCCAGGTCGGCGTAATAAACTCCGGTCATCAACAAACACCTGGATTTTATGGATCTTGAAGTTTATCTAAACACATCCAATCCCAATTCAAAAAAAACTTTTTCAGTCCGAAATCTAGCGAATCCAAGGTGATTTTGGTGCTTTCAAGCTTCCAACACATCCCAAATCATCATTGAATATCATCAAATCAAGATGAAGATCCGATGAAGACCATGATGGCTAGTTTAGTTCTTGATTGCTTTCGGGTGGATAGTTCTTGCAAGTGAGATGGTTAGTCTTGTTTAGGTATTTTATGTTGAACACTTTGAGATTAAATGTACTTGAAGGTTTTGATTGAGTTAATAATTTGTTTATAAAGAAGTTATTTGCTTTATCATCAGTTTTTCGGTTTCCTTGCATCGTGAGCTCATGAGACAAGTAGATAATTTGATATAGATGAATTGGTAACTTTGTGATGAACGAGTCTTAAAAGATTGTTCCTTGTGTCACTTCAATCAAAAGTTAAGATCTTGAGTCGTGTTATGCAACCCTAAAGTGCACTTGATAACCCATTGATCTTGTAGAAATTGAACGCGAAGTGATTGTTTTCTTATTATTTAATCAAATTCATTATAAAGTTTGTTGCTTTTTGCAATAGTTCTTAATTTCATCCAAGTTCCAATCTTTAATTATAAAGTTCGTCTTTAAGTAATCGAGTCATATTATTAAGTACTTTCCACATATTTTCATGTGGAGACGACCTTACTTACCCTTACACAATAAAGGTAGCTAAGACCGATATATTAACTTATTTTTAATCGAGTCTCGACAACCAATAAAATGGCGTTGTTATCGGGAAATTAGTGCGCTTAGTGTTAATAATTTTTTATTTGCTTTTCGTAAAATTTATATAAAAAACCCAAAAGATTTTACTTTTCTGTTTTTCTTTTTAATTAGTTTTTCTTGTTCAGTATTATGTGAGGTATTTTGTGTTTTCTTGTTTGCAGGTAACCATTACATTAATGCATACAAGATTTTCAGGAAGGACCTCACCATTGTAATTTGATCCAGAAATCGAGAAGACTTCAAGAAAGAATCATGTGTTTCACAAAGCATCAACTTCAAGGACTTCTCAAATTCATGGTCAACAAGATTGGCAGAAGATACATCATCAGCAACAGCTCATCGAATTTTAAGTGAACTTGTAAGAATGCCTGAAAGTAACCAATCAAGAATGATGAACAACCCAAAAAACCAAGGAGTACCATAACCCAACCAACCTTTGGGGGTATTCCATTACCCATGCGACCTCAACCTAATGATCCTCCACCTTAACGACAACCTATGAAACCTCAACCTCAGGGGTCGATCCCTGTAAATCAAGGTGTGCAACACCAACCTCCTCCCGTAAATTTCCAACCAATGACAAATTTCTAGGTGCACAATCCCAGTTTTCAACATAACGAGGAAGGTAGTCATCATAGTAACGAGGAATGGTTTTTAGTGGAATGAAGTCATCACACTAATTAGGTGGATGAGTGGATTGAAGATCAAGTCGATATGGACGGACCAAAGCAACATGATTTTGAGGATTGTGGGAACCAACTGGGCTGTCGAAACCATCAACCAAATCAGAATCTGGGTAGTTATGCTCAACCACCCATTTTCAACAATCTTGAAGGTCAACCATTTAATGGCATACCGTCCAATCTAGGAGCGCAACACTATGTACCAGCACATGGTGTGGATAGTCACTTTCATCCTGCTATTGCCATCAATTCATCTCCAATAGTTTCACCAACACAAAGGGGACGAGCTTTTGAAGTCCGACCATAATGTTTGGGAATTCTCCCTCACTTCCATGGTATGGCAACCGAAGAACCCTATTTGCATATATCCGAATTTGAGGCATCATGAAGCACCATTGGTGGCCAAGGCTTTTCACCGGATGAAGTTAAATTGGTCCTATTCCAATTAACCCTTAAAGACAAGGCGAAACAATTGTTCCTATCTCTACCATCTGCAAGTATTCACATATGGGTACAAATTCAACAACAATTCTTGGATGAATACTATACTTCCCAAAGGACAGGTGATGTGTAATACCCGAAAATTTCAGAAAATAAAAGAAATAAAAGTAAGGGAGCAAACGGGAGTTTATTTTAAAAAGCGAGGGTTAAAAGTGTACAAGGGCCAAACCGGCCCATATGGGGTTTAAAAGAAAGTAAGGCCTCCCATACTCTCTCCCTATGCACTGACCTTCGGCTAGAGAGAGAGAAAAGACTCCCACCGGTTATAGAGTGAGAAAGTAGAAGAAATCTTCAAAGGTAAGATTTTAAGGTGTTTTCTTCTCGGTTTCAGTTGGGTTCAAGATTCTGGACTGATTTCTATGTGTTTCTATGTGTTTTAGTTGCTTGTTTTCGTGTGTTTAGGTGTTAGAACTCCAGGTTGCTCTCGGGTTTGTTGTGTTTGGCTCGAAGGCTATTTAAGGTGAGTTTTAGATCTCCCTTTTTACATGTTTTTCTACTTGTTTGGGGCTAATATGTATATTAAACTGATGTTTCAAGAACCAAACTAAGTTTTTTACGAAAATATGGCCCTTTTCGAGAGGTAAATGTTTTTAATAGATTTTATGATGTTAAATGGTTGTTTGTTACGTTCTTGTGTATGAATCTGATAGATCTATGCTAAGTATACGTTTAGAAGTGTTGTATGGAACTGAAGTTTACATAAGCAGAACATAAGCAGTTGGACGACTATCTTCTGTGGGGTTTGTATGTCCGCTGTGGACACTTAGAAGGATTATTCATGTTGTCCACTGTGGACACTAACTGTCCGTTGTTGACACTTGAACATTGTTAGAATGTCCGCTGTGGACACTTAGGAGGATTATTAATGCCGTTTGCTGTGGACATTGTTTGTTCGCTGTGGACACTTAAGGTATTCATGCACTCCGCTGTGGACACTTAAGTGCTTAACTCATTCGCTGTGAAACTTAGTCATTCGTTGTACTTCCTTAGTATTCCTTAGTTATCCGTTGTGGACATTGACTGTCCGCTGTGGACACTTAAGTGTTTTATTCATGTGCTGTGGACTTTACTCATCAGCTGGGGACTTTGGCTGTCCGCTGGGGACACTTAGAACTTAAGTCATCCACTGTATACCTTATTCATACGCTGTGAGGATGAACAAATCTACAGCGGACAATCATAAAAAATCCTAAGTGTTTAGAGCGGACGTGTAAAGTCCAAAGCGGATAGAATGCAAAATTTGTCTAAGTGTCCATAGCAGACATGTAAAGTCCACAGTGAACAACAAGCACAATTTTTCTAAGAGTCCACAGCGGACGTGTGTAGTCCATAGCGGACACATGCATGATTATTTTCTAAGTGTCCACAGCGGACGTACCAAGTCCATAGCGGACACATGCAAAATATTTCTAAGTGTCCACAGCAGACGTGCCAAGTCCACAGCGGACACCATGCAAATCCTAAGTGTCCACAGCGGACACTATAATTATCACCTGCAATGCATCATACGTATTTTTCGGTCCCTAAACATCATTCTAACTTATACTTAGCATAGAACTAACATGTTACACACTTAAAACATACTTAAACATCTACCCAACATCACAGAAGTCACATAAACACACATACATCATAATTTCAGTCATACATACATGGAAAATACATAGTTTGAGTAGAAAACAATAGTTTAATATGCATACCAGCCCCAAACAAGTAGAAACATGTAAAAGAGGGGATCTAGAACTCACCTCTAACAGTTTTCCGGTGAAAACTCCTCAACCCAGAGCTACCTGGAGTTCTAGCATTAAAGCACACAAAAACAAGCTGCCAAACACAAAGAAAACGCATAAAGATTGGTCCAGAAGTTCTGAAAACCAAGAAGAAAACACTAGGAAACCTCACCTTCTTGAAGATCTTCTTCTTTCTCACTCTAGAAACCTGTTGAAGCTTCTTCTTTTCCTTTTTTTTAGCCAAAGTGAGTATGAGGGAAAAGCATGGGCGGCCTTATCCCACTTTTTGAACTCATTATGGGAAAGTTTGCCCCTTGCACACTTTTAAACCCCTTTGCTTGAATAAATTCCAGTTTCCCCTTACTTTCTTTTCTTTTTTTCTGTCTGAAATTTTCCAAGTGTTACAAGTCCACCCCTTTATATAGGTTTCATCCCCGAAACCTGTCACTCCTCGAACAGATGTGGGTAATGTTGTCTCATTTCCTCCTCAGTCTCCCATGTAGACTCGGACCCCTTTGTGTGTCTCCATTGTACTCGCACAAGTGGAACCACATTATTCCTTATCCTCTTCTCTTTTCTGTCAATGATGGCCACTGGCTGCTCCACATAATTGAGCCATTCATCCACCTCGATGTACTCGAGTGGCACCATCATATCCTCCTCAGCTAAGCACTTCCTCAAATGAGATACATGAAACGTTGGATGAATTCAACTTAACTCATCGGGTAGCTCCAATCGATAGGCCACCTCTCCTACTCGAGCAATGATTCGGAAAGGCCCTATATACCTCGGACTTAACTTTACCAGCTTCCTGAACTGGATGATCCCTTTCCAAGGCGAGACCTTCAACATGACTCTATCACCCACCTTGATTTCAATCGGTCTACGTCTTTTGTCGACATACGACTTCTGTTTATCCTTTTCCGCCTTCATAAAGGCCATGATCTTTTCCAACTTTTCGGTCACAGCCTCGATCACCTCAATGCTCCCTAACTCTTTCTGCCCGATGTCATCCCAACATACAGGCGTTCTACACTTTCTACCATATAGCATCTCATATGGAGGCACACCAATGCTGGCATGATAACTAATGTTATATAAGAATTCGGCTAACGGTAAGTGTTCGTACCAACTTCCTCCGAAATCAATGACACATGATCGTAACATATCCTCCAGCGCCTGAATCGTCCACTCTAACTGACCATGTGTCTGAGGATGGTAGGCCGTACTGATATGTAACATCTTCCCCATCGCATCATGAAATCTCTTCCAAAACTTAGATGTAAACGGAGTGTCACCTTCAGACACGATACACACCGTACACCATGACGAGTCACAATCTCTTTGATGAATAGATCCGCCAACCTCTCAGATGAATACATCTCGCAGATTGGTAGAAAGTGAGCTCTCTTTGTCGGACGATCAACTATCACCCATATGGCATCGTATCCCCTTGTCGTACGCGGTAACTTCATAATGAAGTCTATGGTGATGTGCTCCAATTTCCACTCGGGTATATCCAAGGGTTGGATCTTCCTATATGGCTTCCAGTGCTCCACCTTCATTTGCAAGCAAGTAAGGAACTTACTCATATACTCTGCTACATCACGCATCATTCCCGGCCACCGGTAATCTTTCTTCATATCATGATACATCTTTGTAGCACCAGGATGAATTGAGTTTCGAATCTTGTGAGCCTCATCCATGATCTTCCCACGTAGATCCCATAATGAGGAATCCACATCCACCCCGATCGGGTTCAAACACCGAGAGTGTTCTCTCCCAACTACGCGACTAGGCCCCTCATCCTTTCGGAGTTAATCTGATCTTCTTTCAGTGCTTCATCCTAAAATTCCTTAACCTATTTTATCACATCGGAGGTCATAACCAACTGATAAACTTTCACCGAAATAGGCCCGGGTCTCTCTTTTCGACTAAGGGTATCCGCCACCACATTGGCCTTTCCCGGATGGTAATGGATCTCACAATCATAGTCTTTGATCAACTCTAACCATCTCCTTTGCCTCATATTGAGATCCTTCTGCTCGAAGAAGTACTTCAAACTTTTGTGATCAGTGAAGATGGTGCACTTCGTCCCGTACAAGTAGTGCCTCCAAATCTTCAATGCAGAGACCACAGCCGCCAACTCCAAGTCATGAGTAGGGTAGTTAGCCTCATGGATGTTTAACTGTCGGGACGCATAGGCTATAACTTTTCCCCATTGCATAAGCACGTAACCCAATCCAGAATAAGAAGAATCCGAATAGACCACCAAGTCTTCATTCCCTTTGGGTAACATCAAGATATGAGCTTGAGTCAATCTTGTCTTTAACTCTTCGAAAGCATTCTCCTGCTCTCGACCCCATATGAACTTCATATCTTTATGGGTCAACTTGGTCAATGGTGAAGCTATCTTGGAGAAGTCTTGGATGAATCTTCTGTAGTAGCTCGCCAAACCCAAGAAACTACAGATCTCGGATGGCGTCTTGGGAGACTTCCATTGCATCACTGCCTCAACTTTCACCAGGTCCACCATGATCCCTTCAGGATTAACCACATGACCCAGAACTGAACTTCGCGTAACCAGAATGCACAGTTGGAGAATTTAGCATACAGCTTCTCCTTTCTAAGCGCATCCAGAACTTCCCGAAGGTGACTGGCATGCTCTTCTTCACTCTTCGAATAAATCAAGATATCATCAATAAACACAATCACTGATTTATCTAGCATAGGCCGACACACCCGATTCATCAGATCCATAAAAGCAGCTGGTGCGTTGGTTAAACCAAAAGACATCACAAGAAACTCATAGTGTCCATAACGCGTACGAAAACCTGTCTTAGAAATATCCTGCTCCCTCACCTTTAGTTGGTGGTAACCAGATCGGAGATCTATCCTTGAGAACCAACCGGCACCTTTGAGCTGATCAAATAAGTCATCAATCCTCGGTAATGGATAACGATTCTTCACTGTCAACTCATTTAGTTCATGGTAGTCGATACACATCCTTATGCTACCTTCCTTCTTTTTCACAAACAAGGTCGGAGCACCCCATAAAGAGATACTTGGTCGAATGGACCCTTATCTAAAAGCTCTTGCAGCTGAGTCATCAATTCCTTCATCTCGGGGGGAGCTAGACAATACGACGCCTTAGCAAAAGGTTAGGCATCAGGAATCATATCAATCTGGAACTCGATCTCACAGTCCGGTGGCACACCTGACAAATCTTTCGGGAATACGTATGGGAAGTCACACGCGACCGTACGTCCGTCAATCGTGGTAATAAAGCATCCACATCCTTCACATAGGCCAGATAGGCAACACTTACACGTCTCACCGAACTCCCATCGGGCGCGGTCAGTCGAATCATCTTCTTACGACAAAAGATGTTAGCCTCATAGGCCGCTAGCCAATCTATCCCTAGGACTACGTCATATCTGCCTAAGGGCATCATGAACAAACCTAGCAGAGAACCTATGACCTTTTATCTCAATGCCACAGTCTTCTACCATATCAGAAATCCTGGTCGACTTACCTAACGCAGTTTCTACATCGGAGGGCTCACAAATCTTCCTACTCCTAGCGAGCAACTTATCACAGGAAGCAGTAGAAATAAAACTCCTACTAGCACCGAATCAAAAAGCACAGAAGCACAAGTTTGGTTTACTAGAAATGTACCTAACACCACATCGGGGTCCACCCTAGCCTCCTCCCAAGTCATAGCGAATACCCTGGCCTTTGCCCTCCACCCTCCTTCTCAGTCCCCTTCTTTACCCTGGAGCTCTCAGCCCTCGGCTTCTTGTATTCCATGCTCATATGCCCCTTCTCGCCACAGTTGTAACATTTCACCACACGATAATCCCTTGCCATGTGGCCATCCCTTCCATACTTAAAGCAGAGATTCGATCCCCACCTACATTCTCCTGCATGCGCCTTCCCACACTTCTCGAACACCTTCACTCCTAACTAATGAACCTCTTCAACTATAGCCTCCTTCACTAAGGCCGTCAGATTAACGCTCTCATCCCCATCTACATGGTGATGAAACTCGGTTCTTCAGGAGCCGTTTCAGCAGTCCTAGCCCAGTTCCTCATGACACATGATCTAGCACCACGTCCACCACGACCTCCACCTCTAGAAGCCTTTGAAAATCTACTACCAGCCATCTCTAAGGACTATAAGATTCAAACACCAACACGGTCATTCAAGGTAATAGCTCAGATTACGACAAGTATAGTAAGTCCCTAACTACAGTGGCCAGTTGTGATTAGCCACTTACTTTACTCTTTATTCCCGAAGCCTTCCCTATCCAGACTACATTAGTATCCATATCTACTAAGAGCACATAATTCACATAGCACACGCACATAATTCCTTTTTCCATTAATTTACAAAAACGTTTACATGAAACATTTACCTGCAGGCATGTAGCTACTTTCCCTTTCTTATCCTATTCTCATTTAAGTTTAGGTTTTTGAAAATATTTTACCCAATTCTCTTTAACTTGGGCTCTGATACCAACTTGTAAGGCCCCGCTCCCGAGACGCTTACAGTTGGTCAATCATCACATAAATAATATAAAACACCTCCTTTAGAAGCGGAAATTTAACTTTTCATTAATAAATAAAAACATGTCAAATTATCAAATCATTTTGTTTACAACCTAAAAATTTTATTAATACATTGATATTTCAAAATATGGATGCCAGACTTGAATAATCCCCAATAGCTTATGCATCCATGCCTGCACCTCCTCAACATCATCGATCACTTGCCAACTGATATGCATATAAAAAGTCAGCGACGCTGAATGAGTTCTAGTTTACATAATAAAATACTTTACTTTTAATAAAAATAATTTCTTTTACTTTCGTGTGTGATCACACATCATACGTACATCTTGATAATAATCATTTATTATCTTTCATCATCGTTCATAATCGTTCGTTTCGTACTTTATTATCTTTCACTTCTATCTAGATCCTGCAATATGCTATGCCCCATCATTGGTGCACGAAGCAACTACAGTCTTGGGGGCAAGTGGCAAGGATCCCGTTAAATACGTTTCCATCAATCACAAAGACTGACCTTTATGTGTGCACTCATATACTGTCGAGGTGGCAACCCATAATGAGTTGTGAACCCCTTTTTAATATGCTTGCAAGACTTTAATTTATTCAGTATGTTCCACTTTTCATTATCTTTATCTTTCACTTTCATTACAATAATACTTTACGTACATAAGCTAATATCACACCACGTAAAATCATATTATAATACATAATATGGAACATCAACAACAGCCCTCAAGCATACATATCATCAACAGGCATAAACCACCATAAAACATCAAGACTTAACACTAAATTCTATTTTCCAAAATTTCAGAAAATTTCTAAGTGTCTACAGCGCATGAACAAACTTACAGCGGATTGCTCAAAATTTTCTAAGTAAAGTCCACAGCAGAAAGCCAAAAGTCCACAGAGCATGGCCAAAATATTCTAAGTATTCACAACGTATGAACAAAGTCCACAGCGGACAGTTCATAAAATTTACTAAGTGTCCACAACGGATGAACAAAGTCCACAGCGGATGAACAAAGTCAAGAGCGGATGAACAAATCTACAGGGGACAATCATAAATATTCCAAAGTGTTCACAGCGGACGTGTAAAGTCCACAGCGGACAGAATGCAGAATTTGTCTAAGTGTCCACAGCGGACGTGCAAAGTCCACAGCGGACAACAAGCACAATTTTTCTAAGTGTCCACGGTGGACGTGTATAGTCCACAGCGGACACATGCATGATTATTTTCTAAGTATCCACAGCGGACGTACCAAGTCCACAGCAGACACATGCAAAATATTTCTAAGTGTCCACAGTGGACGTACCAAGTCCACAGCGGATACCATGTAAATCCTAAGTGTCCACAGGGGACACTATAATTATCACCTGCAATGCATCATACGTATTTTCCAGTCCCCAAACATCTTTCTAACTTATACTTAGCATAGATCTAACATGTTACACACTTAAAACATACTCAAACATGTACCCAACATCACAGAAGTCCCATAAACACACATACATCATAATTCAGTCGTATATACATGGAAAATACATAGTTTGAGTAGAAAAAAATAGTTTAATATGCATGCCAGTCAAAAACAAGCAGAAACATGTAAAAGAGGGGATCTAAAACTCACCTCTAACAACTTTCGAGTGAAAACTCCTCAAACCCGAGAGCTACCTGACGTTCTAGCACTAAAACACACAAAAACAAGCTGCCAAACACAAAGAAAACACATGAAGATCGGTCCATAAGTTCAAACCCACTGAAACCGAGAAGAAAACACTAGGAAATCTCACCTTCTTGAAGATCTTCTTCTTTCTCTCTCTAAAAACCGGTTGAAGCTTCTTCTTTTCTTTTTTTTTTCAGTCGAAAGTGAGTATGAGGGAAAGGCATGGGCGGCCTTATCCTACTTTTTGAACCCATTATGGGCAAGTTTGCCCCTTGCACACTTTTAACCCCTTTGCTTGAATAAATTCCATTCTTTTTTACCTTACTTTCTTTTCTTTTCTTCTTTCTGAAATTTTCCGGGTGTTACATCTTGTTTTGTGCAATCCTAGTTTATGAAAGAGAAACATAATAAAAGAAAGAAAGATAACGAATCTCTTAATGAATGATTATGTAGAATGATGGATGAACACCCAGTGAAGCTTACAAATGTATATTTTCTATATTATCAAAACTAGAACTCACTCAGCAACGCTGACTTTTTATATGCTTATCAGTTGGCATGTAATGATGTTGCTAGGGGTGGCACGAGTTATTATTAATGTATATTTTCTATATTATCAAAACTAAATGTTCTCTTTTGAAACTTGTAACAATGATGTATTTCTTGGAAAAAGTTATTATTAATGAATGAAATGGTTTTTGTTAATCTATTCCGCTACCATGTTTTCTTACTTCAATGTATTTAATGGGTAATATGCTACGAATAACCAACTGTGGGGTTTCCTGGAATTGGGGCCTTACATGATGCAAGGAGAGCCATTTGAGGATTTACACAACTATCAGGTGAACAGTTTCATGAAGCTTTTCACTGATTCAAAGAGATGCTAAGAACTTGTCCGCTTCATGGCATAGCTAAGTGGGAGTTGATTTCAGCATTCTATGATGGGCTATCATCGGAGGATGCTAGATATGTAAATTCCACAAGTGTAGGAACGTTCACCTTAAACCATGAGGATGATGATTGGGATATTCTTGAAAGGATGAGTGTAATATCCAAGAAGCGTGCACAATCAAGTCGAAGGTCAAGGGTGTAAACATGAAGATGGTGAATGATCATGTGGCCATGGATAGAATTGCAGTTCTAGAACGAGAAATTGCAAGCCTTAAAGTTAGAAATAGTGGCATGGCTAACATATCTAGTGAGTATGAAGTGTGTGACATGTGCAACAACATCGGCCATACATCAGTCACATGCTACTTGAATTTGGGGAAGAGTGAAAGTGTACATCAATTACAAGGCCAAAGAGAAAGGAAGACATATGATATGAATTCTATCACATATCAGTCTTAGAAATCACCCAAATCTTAAATATGTTAACAATACTAACCAGTTGAATCCTCCTTTTCAGGCACCAAATCAAGGAAGCAACCAATATCAAGGCCAATAACACGAGTACAATCAAGGCGGTTATCAAAGGAACAACTACAATCAAAGAAGCTACCAACAAGGTGGTCAATATCAACAAAGGCATCAAAAACATCAACAAGGTGCTTCCACTAGCAATGGCAATGACAATGTAATTTTGTCAGCAATTCAAGATCTTGCAAAGGAGATGAAAAAGTTCAAGCAATTTAGAGTGGTGCAAGAAAAGACCAATGAAGCTTTTGCCAAGCAACTAGGACAATTAGCTGAACAATTGTCTGGACGAGAACCGACGAAGCTTCCAATTGATACAACAAAGAACCCTCAACATCAAGCCTCAAGTTCAAAGAATATGCACATCAACTCGGTTAGTATCGTTCCCAAATCTGAATGTATTGATTATGATATAACCATTCTTTCTCAAGTAGTTACAGGTAACGATAAGGAAGTTGCTGAAGTGGAAGGAAGTGACTAAGGAGAACCAAGTATTCCCATTCAAGTTGGAAAATTTAAAATCAAGCGGGAACTTTTGGATTATGCAACCTGTGTGAGCATCCTTCCGGGAAGTTTGTATGACCAATTTGACTTTGGTCCATTACATGAAAAAATAGTGGTGCTTGCTGATTCGACATGGAAACAATCCCGTGGGATGGTTAAGGATAAAATCATCAAGCTAGGAGAGTTCTACTACCCGGTGGACTTTATAGTGCTTGATTATGCACCAGTAAGGACAAATGAGCAACCAAAGGTAATTTTAGGATGACCATTCTTGGCAATAGTCAAAACTCAAATCAATTGCCGAGATGGAATTATCGACATCACATTAAAAAACTGTAAGTTGTTCTTTAATGTGTTTTCAAAATCAATTACATATGTAGTTAACAATGATTGTTCTTTATCAGATGCTACTAACGAGTATGCTCCTCCTTACATTTCACATGTAAGCGAGGATATCACCAAGAAGAATGGTTTTGATCCTTACAGGTTTGAGCTTGATAATATAGAAAAGGAGGAGAATGTGAAGGTGGAGCCACCAAGGAATGAAAATCCAAGACGAAAGGTTAAGATGGGTAAACCAACGGATCATAAGAATTCAAGGATTAAATAAGCAATGTTTGGCCAAAGCTTGAGTGAACAAGAGAATCTCTCAAGCCAAGAGAAGAATTTATTTGAAAAGAAGTTTGGAAAGAAGCACTCAATACGACCACCATAAGTGGTCTCAGGTGAGGTCCGACTGAAGACCTAAAACTTATCGCTAGCGGGAGGCAACTCAAGAACTTTATGAGTGTGTTAACTAGAAACCCTCACAAGACTACAACTCATCCTCTCGGGTCTACTGAGGGGTTTAAAGGCTTGTTGCATATGCTAAATGCAATCGTGATTCCTAAGAAAGTGAGTTTAAACTCTTTTATTAGTTTTTTTTTTATTCTTTGGTTTGCTTTGTTCTGTTTTGATAGTCAATCACAAGACGCAAGCACTCAAGTGTAAGGAGGCACAAGTCGGTTGATGAAGGCTTCTGATAATGATTATGATCAGGTACATGTGCTCTTTCCACTATTTTGGTTTTGAACAATATTCTTTTCATGCTTTTGTTGAAATTGATTGATCATATGTTAGGATATGGCATACTAGTCTCCCTTCGTAATGAATTGTCTTAATTAGCAACAATAGGAATGAAATTAAGAATCTACTTCCCTATATTATGAAAATACCAAATGTGACTACCATACATTGAGGACAATGTATATCAAGTGTGGGGATAAGGGAAGAATTGAAAAAATGAAACCTTTTTGAAAAATAAATCTTCTAATAAGCTTAGTTGTGCATGAGACCTAAAACAATTTTCATACATGGTTAATTATCATTTGTTTGTGCATGTGTAGATCCATTGGCATGCTTGTTTTCAAATTATAGTAAGGCATTCCAATGAGTTTTTATAAAATTAGGTAGAATTCTTAGGAGGCATAACGAACCGAATGGTAGATGACATACATACTTCATATTTTTAACCCTCTTCTACCGTTTCCATGAGAATTTGAGCCTAATTGATCAATTCATAACATATGTTGATTTGCTTTATATTTTTTCATAATGAGGAAAACCATAATGTGAATTTAAGTTAGAACTCGTGTAATTGATGCGTGTCAAGATCATGAACCAATATATGCATGAATGTGATAGAGGCATTAGGAATAAACCATTTATTTAAACCTTTTTCCTTTGAATTCAATACCTTGATAATTTTCCTTTAGACACCATGTTGAGCCCCAACTTGTCATTTGAATAAGCCTACAAAGCCTTAGCCTTTTTATGAAACCTAGGGTGATGAGGTCCAATCCATGACATGTTTAGAAGTGTCATTTTAGTAATACTTCAATAATAGTATAATTGGTTATGAATATGTGAAAAAAAAAAAGAAAAAAGCTAAATATGAGATCAAAATGACCAAAATGTGAAGCAACAAAAATAGTGTGAGAATTCGGTGATATTGTTGCAACTAGATGATAGAGATTGATAAATAAGATGTCTAGCATGTTAAATTGGATTTCATTCATCATTACCCACTCTAAAAGCCTTATTCTATCCCACATTAAACCTTATCCTAACATTACAACCCATGAAAGACCTCTTGATTTATGTGTTATATTATGTTAATTGATGGCGATACGATTAATATACGAGTTTATGATGAAAATGTACATTCTTAGTTTGAGAGCTCCAGATATACTAGTATATAATCACTAGTCCACAAAACAAACCAAAAGGAGTGTTCATTATGAGGAATGTGAATGCATGAATGTTTGAAGCAAAAGGTGGAAGTTATGCCAACTAAAGATTCTAAGTTTAAAACATAAATGGTATTACATGTTGGGTTGTGAGTCTTACATGATGAAAGTTGAAAAATAATCATGCCTTGGGACCTTAATTGATATAAAATTGTGATAATTTAGCCTGTTTGATGGATTAAGGTAAAATGTTGCAAGCGAGTTTGTTTGAGGACAAACAAAAGGATAAGTGTGGGGATGTGATCACGAGTCAATAATTCAGTGTTTAATTGATCTAATTATATTGATTTTACATAGTTGTTATTGTGGAATGGGATTGCTTTGGTTGTGTTTTGTTATAGGTGTTCGAAGCCTAAACAAGCTTAGTTGGAAGTAAAAGAAGCCAAACACGAAACTACAAGGATTGAATATGTAAACATCTAAAGTTACAAAAAGGCACAAATTTAGGTATACTGCCGTATGAAACACCAGGTATGGGCGTATAATACGTCGGTTGACGTATGGGAGACGTATTAGAGGGTGTATTTGAAACAAATAACAAAACGTTGGGCGTAGGAATGCTGAGGGGGGATTATGATACGCCCATGGACAGCTTATCATACGCTGGTCACCAACCAACTTTTGGATTTTATGGATCTTGAAGTTTATTTAAACACATCCAAACCTAATTAGAAGAACAAATTTTTTCAAATGAAATCTAGCAAATTCAAGGTGTTTTTGGGTGCTTTAAAGCTTCCCAACTCATCCCAAATCATCATTGATCATCATCAAATCAAGATTGAATATCCTGTGAAGACCATGAGTGGCTAGTTCGTTCTTGATTGCTTTCGGGTGGATAGTTCTTGCAAGTGAGATGGTTAGTCATGTTTAAGTTTTTTATGTTGAACACTTTGCGATTAAATGTACTTGAAGGTTTTGATTGAGTTAAATAATTTGTTTATAAAGAAAGTTATTTGCTTTATCATCAGTTTTCGGTTTCCTTGCATCGTGAGCTCATTGAGCCAAGTAGATAATTTGATATAGATGAATTGTTAACTTTGTGAATGAACGAGTCTTAAAAGATTGTTTCTTGGTTATCACTTCAATCAAAAGCTAAGATCTTGAGTCGTGTTATCCAAACCTAAAGTGCACTTGATAACCCATTGATCTTGTAGAACTTGAAACCCTGAAGTGATTGTTTCTTATTATTTAACCAAATTCGTTACAATGTTTGTTACTTTTTGTAGTAGTGTTCTTAATTTCATCCAAAGTTCAAATATTTAATTATAAAGTTCATGTCCTTAAGTAATCGAGTCATATTGTTAAACACCTTCCACATATTTTCTATGGAGACAAACTTTCTTACCCTTACACAATAAAGGTAGCTAAGACCGATATATTAACTTGTTTTTGATTGATTCTTGACAACCGAATCATATAACTCCTAAGCTTGAAGTTTAGGTTGAGTGCGACATTACTTTTAACCTAATAATACTATTGATGGGGAAATTTCCAACAACAACCTCGTAAGCAGTTGAAGACTGCTAAAAAATGAAAGGAATAATCAAGAAGCCTAAAACTTGGACTAAATATAGAAGCAAGAAGGCCATGGAAAAATTGAAGGCAAGGTTTTTGCTAATAAGCACAATAAAGAAATTTTGGAAAGATGTATGGTGTTTTCGTTTCGAGGAAAGAAAGCATTGGATGAAGAAGAATTGCCCTACATATGTTGTAAAGCTAAAGAAGAGAAACAATAATGAAACAAGCACTTTAAGCATCTATATAATAGAACTATACTCTTATTCACATGATACCTAGGCATTTGATACTGATTTTGGTACTCATATTTGCAATAAACTTGCAATGACTAAGGAAAGCAAGAGAATTGAGGGCATGCAATTTGGACCTCCATATTAGAAATGGAATAAATGTTGATATGAATGTAATAGCATAATGTTCCTTATTGTTACCAAATGGCCTATATATAACATTAAAGAATGTTTGTCAATAGCTTAAGTAGGAATACTATTTCTCCTTGACTATAGTCAATAATGTTATGTTTACTTGCTGAAACATAAACATGAAGCTCTAGGGGTGTTTAAAGTTTTCTAGAATGAAGTTTAGAATCAATTTGTTAAGAAGACAAAAGTCATTCAATCAGATCAAGATGGTGACTACATATGCTACACCTTTAATGATAATCTCAAGGATTATCGGATAGTTTCATAATTAACTCCATTAGGAACATCACAACCCCAGGTCTGTAGGAGAGGAGAAATCAAATATTGTTGGATATGGTTCAATGGCTTATGAGTAGTACAAACTTTTCTCGCTTATTTTGGAATTACTTCACGGAGACATCAACAAAAAATAGTCAATATGGTTCTAACCAAAAACTAGATAATGCACCATAAGAGAAATGTCATGGGAATAGTCTAAATTTGTCGTACTAAAGGATCTAGGGTTTTGAAGTATATGTGAAGTGTTAGACTTCTAACAATTTAGAACCAAAAGGAGAATAGTGTATTTTAATTAATTATTTGTTAAACACTAGAGCATATTATTTCTATAGCCTTGTAGGGAATAAACATTCATCAAAAGAAGAGGAGACTTCTTAGAGACAAAATTCCTTAGTAGAGGTCTGATAGAAAATAATCTGGATCTACAAATGATTTAAGAACAAAATGATTACATCATCTTAGTTAAAACCATCCAGACAACAAGTACTTGTTAAGCCTAGACTAATGAACATTTAGGTAACAAATGTAACACCAAGCATTTGTAGGTCAAGTAGAATTTGTTATCAACCTAAGAGATCCGATTTTCTCATGGTTGAAGCTATAATGTATAAAAGTCTACACACTTATAGAGCCAGGTTTCTATCAAAAGAATATAATTAAACTCAAGTTATTAATTATGCGGAAAAATTTTCCTTAGTAACCATTCCTAAGCTTATCAAGATATTGATTGCCATAACCACATGTTATGACTATGAGACATAGCAAATAGGTGTAAAATGGATTTTCTAAATGGAAAGTTCATTAGAGATATTTCATGAGAAAATTAAAAAGTTTTCTTACATAAATTATGATAATGAGTTGTATGTTTACAAGAAGGCTTGTAGTGGTGTAGTTGTGTTCTTGATCTTAAATGTACATCCGCTAATTTTCCGTTACCAAACTCCGTTAGTTCCGTTAGGTCTTGCATACACGTGTCGTGAGCACACACTAGTTGTCGTTGAACGTTGGTGACTTAATAATAATTACCAATAATTATCTGATAATAACTTGATTAATAATATTGATTATTAATTTTTAGTTATGTGATTTGTGAATTTTAAGTATTATTTGTGAATTCTACCTTGTAACGTGCTAACGTGTTATATTTATTTCATGTGTTTTGTTATTAGTGGAAAATATACATGATTATTATTATTGGTTAATAATACTTGTGTTTTGATGTTAGAAGTTGTTAAAAATGTTAAAAAGATTAAGTTTTTATAAAAAGTGATCAAGGAGGGATTATTTTGTAAAAACTATAAAACTTAAATTTGGTAAAAACCCAACCCTAGCCCCCTCCCCTCCTTGCAGCCGAAACCATCAACACACACACCATTCTTTGCAATTTTGATCAAAAACATCAAGAAGTCATCGATTTTGATTGAGATTCAAGTGTTCAAGTTGTTATCAAGTGCTAATCATCATTTGAACACACCTAAAGGTAAGTATTTATCAAGATTTTCATGGTTTTTGATTCTTGAAGAACCCTAGTTCAATTTTCATAGAAGAAGTCGAAATTGATGTTGGTTTGATGATGATATGATATTAGTTATGTTGTATGAATGTTAATCTATGTAGATTATGCAAGAAATCCATGATTTTGTTATCTAGTTCATATATTGCCAAAAGTGGAAACTTTTCTTCATGAGAATTTATGTTTTAATGAATTGTTGATGTTAAATGGATGATTATGAATGCTATGATCTAGATTACGTATAATATTGATGAATCTATGATTGAAATTGAATGGTTGTTCATACCTTACTATAAGTAGAAACTTTTATGTATGAGATTTGGGAATTATGATGAATTAATGATGTTAGTCACGTCTAGATGGTTGTTATGGACTTGATTAGGCATAAAGTTGGTGAATTTACTAAAGAATTGGTTTTGGGTGTTATTTTCCCGAAAGGAAAACTTTATTTATGTAGATCAATGGATATTGTTAATTGAGCATGTTTATGATGTTAGGATCATGTTAGAATGTTTGTTGTTGATGTCTAAGGTGGTAGATTGTGTTGTTTGGGTTGTATGAATACTTGATGCACAAATTTGGAAATTTAGGCTCTTATGGAATATACATGATAATGGATGTTGTTAGGTGATTATGGAGCTATGTTCGGATTTATATGTGTTGTTTGATAAACCATGGTGTATGATGAGCTTTATAGCACTTAAGGGTTTGTAATGTGGCATACGTGAATAACTTGTGTGATAACCATGTATGATGAATTGCTATACTTGATCAAACAAGAATTTAACTTGACATGTCACCAACGGGTCAAACGGGTCAACTTGGTCAAATGAGTCTTGTTTTCCAAAACCTTGGGTCAATATGGTTATTGAGCACTTAGAGTTGTTAAGCTTTTATGTACACGTACTTATGTACTTGTGTGTTCTAGGTAACCTTTGAAGGGTTGTCTTTACACTCATCATTAGCTTTTACAATCATTCGTTTACGCATCAGGTGAGTTCAATATCCCACTTTTACTTACTTCTCTTTTTGGCGGAGAAAGCATACTTGGTTTTTAAAACGCTTTACAGATATAACATGTGTTTGGTAAGACATAGTGGGTTATACCATAGAAAGCTCTCACACTTTCGGATCGTTAATTAAGGAATCTAGAGGAAAATCTTGGGTAGTACTACTGGGTCTGACAAACCCCACTCGTGTGACCTGAAGTCAACGGGTGCAATATTGTCCTAAACTACTAACAGCGTCACGACCTGGTACGTCATGGCAGGAGGCAAACAGACAAACATAGTCAGCTTTGATCGTGAAATCACTATTGTTCTTTACTAATGAAATTAGACTAGCTATCTATTTCAATCCACTTGTTTATGTTTTACTAACGCAACTGTTTATGAATTATTACAAACTCTTGAACTCACCAACCATCGTGTTGACACTTTTAGTATGCTTTTCTCAATTCGTTTCTAGCAGCTGCCCATAGGAGCACGCACGTGTCAAGCATGCTTTGTTCAAACATTGTTTACTTTTAATTTAGCATTCACTTACGTATTTTGGTTTGGGCGCGTGTTTTGCGCAGTTTACATTTAGTACCTTGTGTTTGGGTTATTTACAAAATGCTTCTACAAATATTTAATGTTTTAAACTCTGATTTGTTTTAAAGGTTGTATATAGTGTCGTTCTGAGTAATAATGACTGAGATCCTGGTTGGTTCACAAACCTCGCGGTAAAATCCCGCACGTGGAATTTGAGGGTGTGACATTATACGTGGATGATATACTAGTCACTGAAAATGACTTTTAATCTTTGCTGGGAAAGTGTTTTGCTATAAAGGATCTAGGTGAAGTCACTTATATTCTGGGAATATTAATCTAAAGAGATAGATCCAAAAATTTATTGGCTAGAGCCAATGTGCCTACACTGGTAAGGTCATCAGATATTTTTCAATATAGGATTCCTAGTAAGAAGTCTTACCAAATACACATGGAAAAATCTAGAAAAATCTTAGTTCCTAAAGAAAAATATAGAGATTAAGAATATGTAAAGAACTCCGTATGCTTCACCAATCAAATCAGTTAAATATGTTATTTTATGAAGTGAACATGATGTATCATGTGCATTAATCATGACAAGCAGGTATCAACAACATCAAATGAATTTCAAAGTTGAAAACATACATGTATGAAAATGCAAACACTTATAAAGCAAGGTTTGAAGCAAAAGAGTATACATACACTCAAGTAATTAATGGAAACCTTTTCCCAAATAACTATGCTTAAGTATATTAAGATACTAATTGCAATAGCCACATATTATGACTATGACATATAGTAGATGGGTGTAAAGCAGATTTTGTAAATGGGCAATCAATTGGAGATATTTATAAGGCTCATATGCAAGGTTTTCAAGATTCTAAACATCCTTATAAAGTGAGTAAGTTAAATAGTCCAATTTATAAACTAAAACAAGTTTCTTATAGCTAGAATATTTGATTCGATAAGAAAATCAAGATGTTTTCTTCTATCATATTGATGACGAGTGGTGTGTTTAAAAGAAGGCTCGTGGTAATATACTTGTGTTCATGATATTATATGTGTAATATATACTATTCACTACAAATGACTTTCCAACATTACAATATGTAGGGTCTTGGCTAGAAAAATGTTCGCAATAAAGGATCTTAGTGAAGCCCCTTATATTGTAAAGGAATGGTCTATAGAAATTTATCAAAGAAACATATTGGCTTGAGCCAATTTTCCCATATTGATAAGGTCATTAAATGTTTTTCCTTACAAGATTCCAAACAGGAAGTCTTACCCATGGCACATGGGACAATCCTAGACAAATCTTGATGAAAACTTCAGTTTAAACATCCTTAATTCACCATGTAATTAAGATAGAGTGAGTTTGTGATATATGCTTTGGCTTCCTTATTACTATTATGGTAGTCCTTTATGGTTGCATAGGGATCTTATGAACTTTTTAGTAGCACTTTTTTGATACATTTTAGAAATATTCAACTCACTAATCAAAGAGTTAAACCTCTGAAGTTGTTGAAAGAGAGGTTCACCACATAAATAGGTGAACATCTTATAATGTTGTACTAGTAGTTGACCATGTGTCACACCCTCAATTTCCACGTGCGGGGTTTTACCGCGAGGCGTGTGAACAGACCAGGATCTCAGTCATTAGTTACTCAGAACGACTCTATATGCAACATTTCAACAAAATCAGAGTTTAAATCTTTGAAATATTTGCGGAAGCATTTTGTAAATAAACCAAACACAAGGTGCAAAATGTAAACTACGCAAAACACGCGCCCAAACCAAAATACGTAAGTAAATGCTAGATTAAAAGTAAACAATGTTTGAACAAAGCATGCTTGACACGTGTGTGCTCCTAAGGGCAGCTGCTAGAAACAACATGAGAAAAGCATACTAAAAGTGTTAACATGACAGTTGGTGAGTTCAAGAGTTTGTAAGTAAAAATATAAACAGTGCATTGAAATAGATAGCTAGTCTAATTTCATTAGTAAAGAACAATAGTGATTTCGCGATCGAAGCTGACTATGTTTGCCTATTTGCCTCCCGCCATGACATACCAGGTCGTGACGCTATAAGTCGTTTAGGACAATATTGCACCCGTTGACTTCTGGTTACCCAGGTGGGGCTTGACATACCTAGTATTACTACCCAAAATTTCCAGCTAGATTCCTTAATTAACGATCCGAAAGTGTGAGGACTTTATATGGTATTGTCACACCCTCGCTAAAGCGGAAACACGAGGATGCAACAGACGGGATCGTCATAACACATTGGGGATTCAAGAGAATATCTAAAGGTATTCTCCGTACATGGGTCATGACGCCGCCCGACACATAGGAACACATGTCAAGGATAGTCACTACCAGAACGTCATACCAAAATGCATAATCATACCAAGCTCCATACAAAAACAAATCAACACAATTGTCAAACAATAAAATCTCAAAATCCTCAAAATTACAATCCATAAAACCCAACAATCCACAACATGTCCCAAAGGTTTCTTGAATGTCTAATGCTCCTAGTGGAGCGGTCTCGTCTAAGTCCACAGCCATACACCTAGACTTCATTACCTGAAAAGACATGCTCTAAAAAGGTCAACATACGTTGGTGAGTTCACAGGTTTATAAGTACAAATATTTTTCCGTGTATAACATGTATAGAAAATTGTATGTGAAGAGATACATAGCAGTCAAGATATCAACATAAGTTCGAATGTAACCCAAGTCCAAGACATTCCAAAATTGCACACAACCGGATTATATTCACCCAAGGGCAAGCCCCGCCAAGTCGGTCTCGACTAGTATACCGACAACATGGGTGGGGGTGTCAACCCGTTAGTACTAACAATATCTCTCCATAACGTCCAAGTACACAAGTTGAAGCACAAGCACAAGCACAAGTACACCCTCATGATTGAATATCAAGACTCATACCATGACCCAAACCACATACAATATTTCAAAAGAAAATCAAACACGGCATAGTCCAAAACCATAAGCATGCTTTTCCCCCAAGTAAAATATATTAAAAAGGGGCCGTGAAACTCACCTTGAAAAGTCACAGTTCAAATCCCACAACACGCAGAGTAAGCACTAAAAATATATAATACACAAAAGGATTAATATATCACCAAATATAGATGGCTAATATGGGTGTAATCCTTTTAGTCCAGCCCTTAACGCTAATCAAGGTTTTCCATCGTCCCACTAATTAAATTAATTCTTTTGTAAAGAGTTTTAATCAATATTATATGCAAAACTTGTCTTAATTTAGATTATTTAGTTCCAATCCTTACTTTTAAGTTTTAACAAGATAATTCAGCATGCATATCTGATTGCGCATCAGTCTTGTATAGGCTGTTTGGAGATCGAAACGATAACGAATCATTGCATAAAAAGCGTCGTTTGAAAGAAGAGACTTTAAATTAAACTCCAAAAAAGAATCAGGTTCATTTGACAAAATATGAGGAAGTTATGACACGAAGAATAAAGACCAATCTGCTGCCCAGATTCGTCAGTTTTGACCTTCAGTTTTGTTTGCTACGTTTGGAGGACCAAACGATGTCGAAATGACACGAGACCACTTGGGTTAGTTAGAGGACTCATAGGGATTAAATTTAGAGCCAGAGTTTAACCCAATTGGGCGTTTTTTGACCAAGTTATGACCTGTACAAGATGACCCATTTTTCTGACAGCAAGCTGTCCAGTTTGTTAGTTTCGTTTCTTTGCGTCCCAAGTTCCAATATGTGCCTGTTAACAACCCGAAAACGTAAAGAACATTCATTCCAGGTTCTAGTTGTTCAAAACTTCAATTAAACACTTAGTTTACTTAAATTTTCAGTCCCAAACAGTTTGTTAGTTCCTTAGTCTCCCGGTTTGCAACGATAATTGATAAATTCGTTGTTTCGGTCGTTCAATACGTCTATCCTTCCAAGAAATAATTTCAACGACTTCAAAACATTTTATAAGACCCAAATTTCGATTAAGAGCAGGTCATTCAAGATTACAACCCAATGTTATAGATTCGAATAATACGAGTCCAAGAATTAGGATTTTTACCAAATAGCGAATCCGACAATCGAAACACCTTCACGATCTAGCACCCAAAACAAAAAGATGAGAGTATTAGATGAAGATTTTATATTTAGATGATGAATATCACCGAGATTTGAGAAAAACAAGAATTAAAATCGTCAAGAAACAATTTTTGCTTACCGTAGATTCGAAGATGAACGGTCTAGCTTAGTATAAGACCATGGATGTCTTGATTATCACAAAACTCGATGAATGGCACAAAGAGGGCAGAATTTTCGTGAAGATGGTGAAGAACAAGAGAGAATTGTGTTGTGGTGGCTAGGGTTTCCAAGGAGAGAGCCTTGGAGAATAATTTTTGCAAAAGTGAGAAAACAAGGGGGATTCCCACTTTTTGCCAAGGTTTGGCCGAATGAAGGGAAGGGCAAAGGCCTTCGGGCCCTTGGCCCGTCTCGTTTATTCCGTCTCGTCTCGAACCTCATGTCGACTAATTTTTACGTTTTCAAATTTCGCGCGCAATAACGGTTCCAACGAGCTATCACATGCCATATAAATCATTTAATTTTAAGTTTTTAGATTGAATTAAATGTATTTACTAGACTTTAGGCAATGTCCATTATTGTAGGATTAGTTAGGTTTCGATGTGAATTTCGTGTTTCACCTTTCAGAAAATCCTTTATTAGACTCAGTACACAGGATCTCGTACGATTACAAACCCAATGGTCATCTTAATGATAGAACCCTAGGCCCAAGACGAAGACATAGGCCTAATAAGCTAAAGTTTGGGCCCACCAAGTAATGAACAATAAATTAAGACCAAGCCCAAATATGATTAAAATCAAAGTCAAAAGCCAAAGTCCAATTCAATACCAAAGTCAACGTACCTATTTTGGTGACGGATGTCACAGGTATAACCCACTATGTCTTACCAAACACATGTTATATCAGTGAAGCATTTTAAAAACAAGTATGCTTTCTCCCCCAAAAAGAGAAGTAGTAAAAGTGGGGCATTGAACTCACCTGGTGCGCAAACGAATGATTGTAAAAGCTAATGATGAGTGAAAGTCAACCCTTCAAAGGTTACCTAGAACACACAAGTACATAAGTACGTGTACACAGAAAACTTAACAACCCTAAGTGCTTAATAACCACATTGACCCAAGGTTTTGAAAAACAAGACTCATTTGACCAAGTTGACCCGTTTGACCCGTTGGTGACATTTCAAGTTAAATTCTTGTTCGATCAAGTATAGCAATCCATCATACATGGTTATCACACAAGTTATTCACGTATGCCACATTACAAACCCTTAAGTGCTATAAAGCTCATCATACACCATGGTTTATCAAACAACACATATAAATCCCAAGAAGTCCAGAATTACAATTTTAACTAACACATTATGCATCATCATGATTCTATCATAATTCCAACATAGTTCCATAATCACCTAACACCATCCATTATCATGTATATTCCATAAAGGCCTAAATTTCCCAAATTGTGCATCAAGTATTCATACAACCCAAACAACACAATCTACCACCTTAGACATCATTAACAAACATTCTAACATGATCCTAACATCATAAACATGCTCAATTAACAATATCCAATGATCTACATAAATAAATTTTCCCTTTAGGGAAAGCAACACCCAAAACCAATCTAACATCCAATTCTTTCGTAAATTCACCAACTTTATGCCTAATCAAGTCCATAACAACCATCTAGACATGACTAACATCATCAATTCATCATAATTCATCAATCGCATGCATAAAAGTTACTATTAATAGTAAGGTATGAACAACCACTCAATTTCATGAATTTCTTGCACAACTCACGTAAATTAACATCAATACAATACAACTAACATCAAAACATCATCAAATAACATAGATTTCGACATTCATCATGATTTGCAACCTAGGGTTCGGCCATAATCAAACAACCATGAAAAACTAATCAAAATCTAACCTTTAATCGTGTAATGATCAAGAATTAATGCTTGCTACACGTTGGAAACACTTGAAATTAGCCAAAATCGATTATTGATTGTTGTTCTTGCTCGAAATCGAAGTGTGTGTGTGTGGGGTGTCATGGCCGATGATGAGGGGGAGGGGGATTAGGGTTTGATTTTTGATTAAATTTGGTAATATTAAGTTTTATGGTAATTACAAACTTAACCCTTCTTGTTTAAATTTTATAAAAACTAATCTTTCAACAATTTTTAAATAAGTTTTTAACTACAAAACACAAACATTATTAATAGGCAATAATAATTATATTTTTCAACTAACAACAAAACACATGAATTTAATATTACACGTCGTCACGTTACAAGGTAAAATCTACAAATAATATTTAAAATCCATGAAGCACATAACCACGAATTAATAATCAACATTATTAATTAAAATTATTATCTGATAATCATTGTTAATTATTATTAAGTCACCAACGTTCAATGACAACTAGTGTGTGCTCACGACACGTGTATGCAAGACCTAACGGAACTAACGGAGCTTGGTAACGGAAAATTACCGGATGTCACACCATGATTACTCTCATATCAGGAATATATTTTTATAGTTTTATAAGATTGCCCCATAACCTTTTTGCTTAATTGTAGTGGAGTAACCTTGTATTACTAGATAAGGTTGTGATAATCATACCTAGGATCTTCCTAAATAGCCATCCTCATTTGGCCTTTTCATGAGAATTAAGACACTTCGTTATTTCCATGGCCGATAGTAATTTCGGGTCTCATACCAGGCCACTCATGATATACATGGTTATATCGATGATATGGGGTATACTCGTTTCTAATTTTATGTGCTAAAAAGTTTATATCTTGGGATGCTCATTACATCAAACCATTCTTCAATTCACATTAACAACCAAACTGAAATATTAAGCAGGTAGTTACACTACAAATAATTCCTACAATTTTATAAATTACTAGTGGTTGTGACTCGCGCTATACAATAGGGTTATAAAAGTTAAAATATACAATTCTGATGATTTATAAGTTAGTACTAACCACCAGAAAAAGATTATTGTGAAATACTGATAAACAAAGTGTAATAAAAACTATAGAAAAATAAATACCTCAAAACAAAGAAGAAAAATAACGAATGTGTAAATGGTGATTGTACTATAATTAACGAGCTCTATTGTAGATTTATCAAAAGAAAATTTGACATAACTTGAAGGATTATATACACTTAAAAAAATCAGGTGATTAAACATAAATTTGATATAATTCGAAGATTTAAGTATAAAATATAAATAAAATTCAGGTGCTTAAACTTAAATTTGACATAACTCGAAAGCTTAAATATAAAATTCTAAAAGATAAAATGAGTAGGTATCAATTTGAAAAATAAACAAAGAGAGAAAATGTGTTGTGGTTAGTTTCAAATAATCCTTAAATATTTAAATGTAAAATTGTGAAAAAACAAAGTATGTTATTAGTTTGGAGAAAAAAAAAATTATTGTGCTAATATTAAGAAAACCTACATATTCACTACTCATTATTTTTTTTATTTGTTATATATAGTGATTCGACGGGTGTTATCGAGTCTCTTTTCCGACCTGTCTTAAAAGTTGATATATTTGGGTATTATTATAACAATGTAAATATTAAGTAATTATATACTTAAGGGTTTAAATCAAATAATACCTAAATCAAATAGTATTAAATTATAAAATATAATTAATAAATGTATATATTTTAATATTAAATTTAAATATTATAAATAAGATAATACTTAAAATAAATGTATATTAAATAATATATTAATTAGGAGATATTTATTAACTATGGGCAAACTAAAGACTATTGTATATAGCAATTATACCTTATGTTTAAAAAGTTATATTAGGTGTCTTAAATTTTAAGTAAAATTCAAAGTGTGTCCTCATTAAATGTTTTTATATAATTGTATAGATAATATAAATATAGACTATTATTATCATCATTATTATAACGAGTAGGGTTATAGTAAAAAGAATGTTTAATCTAAAAAACCTTAAAAGGATTGTGGGCTTGACATGTGTCTTTCAATTGTTTTAAAAAAGACATTTTGTTCCTTGTGTCAAATGCGTCAACTCATTGTGTCTTATACATTCCTTTTATCATATATTGTACATCATTTGTTATGTGTATTAATTATTGTGTTTTATATTTTAGATTATTTTGTGTTATTTTTGCCATTGTTTTAATAGATTTTAAACTTGGTATCTATCATTTTGGTTTACAATTAAAAGTACATAATGATATACTTTCACCAATCTATTTTTTAAAACTTATAGTGTTTAAGATAACACAACGTGTTATTTTTGTTATTATTTTTTGGTAGATTGTATAAATTTGTCATTATCTACCAGTGTGTTTTACCATTAGAAGTATACAATGATGTTATTTCATCGATGTATTTTTCAAAACTCATAGTGTTCAAGATAACACAATAACGATCAAAAATCACAATGAAACGTTGTGTTATTTTGTTATTGTTTTTAATGTATTAGATTAATTAATTGTTAATGTATTGTTGTGTTTTACATTATTAGAGATACACAACAATTTTATTACATCGTTATATTTTTAAAATTGCACCATTTTATAAATCACAATAGTACTCAGAAAAACACAAGAACTAACAAAAAGACACAATTAACTGTACTAAATAAACAATGACGAGATATAAGCTTAAGAACATAAATTCATTTTTGTTTTTATATAACAATACTGTACTCGTTTAAAGATAAAAAAATACTAATTTTATGGTGTAATTTTTATATAAAAATAATTTCTTACATAAAAGTTATGAACATTTTAAAAAAATAGAAGAACTTGCAAGGAGTCAACAAAAGTAGGTATTTCTATAATACTATTTTAACAGACTTTTCCAACACTTTGATCTGAACCATAGATTAAGGAGATAGATTGTTGAGATTACTTATTAAACTTTTTAGTTTTAAAAGTATTTCTATTTAAACCTTTTCCTATTATAAAAGTATTTAACAATCATATACTTAAGTATTCAAATAAGATAATACTTGTGTATAAATTTAATTATTATTATTATTCATAATAATTAATCATATTATAATAAAAGTGTTAGTATTTATATAGTTAAGTATTCAAATAAGGTAATATGTATTAATAAATTTAAATGTTAATTTAAAGTATTATAAATAATATAATATATAATGTAGTGAATTAAATAATCTCACATTATTAAATAATGTATTACTAATATGCATTAATTAATGTATTAGTTAGAAAAAGTTTATTAAATGATGGGCAAAATAGAAAAGATTGCGTAGAACACTTTTACCTAATTTTAAAAGTTGTATTATGTGTCTTAATTTTATTATAAAATTAACGTGTTTCCTAAAGTTTTGTTTTATATATTAGTATAAATAAGTTTTAACAACTACAACTTATTGTTTATTATATTTTATTAATTACAAAAATATATTAATATACTCAAATAAATGAGTTTTGTTAGGTAAAGACCCATATGTAAATATTTCTCCCAATCTCATAAACATTTCTAGAAATAATCTCAAACCCCCTCGAATATCATGGATTTTTGGTCTTCATATCAATTTCATTTTTTTTCGCGCCCTCATAAGTAAACGATGATTAACTCACAATAATAAAACAATATTTGCTCATGAAAAAACATTCTTGTGACCTGGATAGATATTGTTATATATTGTACGTTAAATAAATAAAGGATCGGGAAATATAAATGTCAAGTGCGAAAACAAAGACCATGAGCGAGAACTTATGGAAAGGTGAAAACTTTGTCTGGAGTTGTTGTCATGAGTAACTGTTGAAGAAGCTAGGTGTTGTTATGCGAAAGCTAGGAGAATGCGAGAATTTTTGAGATTTTTGAAAACTTAATTCTGTTTTGATTTCACTTTGTATAAATAGCTACTATGTTTGTATTTTCAGTGTTTTTTTATTTCTAGATCTTGTCAACATACACATTTCAATGAAATCGCTCACAGCTTTATTGATTGAGAAAGCTAGGAGAATGCAAGAACTTTTGAGAGTTTTGAAAACTTCATTCTGTTTTGATTTCAGTTCGTATAAATAGCTATTATGTTTGTATTTTCAGTCTATTTTTTATTTCTAGATCTTGTAAACATACACATTTCAGTGAAATCGCTCACAGCTTTATTTACATGTTGTGTATGCTTGTTTTGATTTAATTTGTGTCGTATATCATGAATTGATCCTGTTTAGCATTTGAATTACTTTGATCCCAACTCTATAATTTGATAATTGATCAAATTTAAGTGAGTTTGAGAGAAAACACAATCCTTATACACAAGTCAAAATTGTTAGTGTTTGTGCCTTGATACAGGACACTTTTGTTTTCACCAACGTATTAGAAAAACTATAGCAAGCAATAGTAAACTGAATACAGTAGTGTAAATTCGATCAAGTCATTGACAAAATATAAACAATTAAATAATTTACGGGGTTATGGAATTGGTCTCGAATTTCAATGAACAAAAGACAAGTAGAAACGGGTGTGACAACCTCCATATACCAAATACAAAAACAGCACACGACACATATTCCTACTTACCCTCTGCCATCTACCAAATACTTACAAAGACTATGTTACACATATTTCCTATATATTTATTTGATTTTACCCATAGATTTTTAAATACTCAAAACCAACATCTCTATTCTATTTTTCTCAGTTAATGTCAGACACTTTTTGTTCAAAATATTATTATATTAAGATTGTTTTTTATACTTTTGGTAAAAGAATAAATACAACATAATTAAAAGTCAAACCAAATAATCATTATAAATTATCTTTGAAATGTAGTGTTTTATTATTGTATTAAATAACCCTGAGTTTTTCTTTCGATCGAAAACCTTTAACCAGAGTTGGATTTTCAAAAGAATAATATACTGACTTTGATAAAATAAGTCGTCTTTGTCTTCAGAAAACAATATCTGTAGTTAAACGTTTCAAACAAAGGTGGTTTGTTATATTATTTGTGTCTTAAAAATTTGTTTAATCATTTAGAAATACTCTTGTAAACGTTTATTAAAAATATCATTGTCGTCACAGTAGTTTATGATAATGGTTTTGTATCTTAAACCTTATCGTTATACAAACTTTTGTACAAGGCAATCTTTATTGCAATCACTTTTACGTGTTAGAATGTGATTGGTGTTTTTAATATATTTTTATTCCTAAATATAATAATCATAATAATTCATAACGTAAAATTTTATACACTATCTATATCTATATCTTTCTACTATAACACAAAAATAGTTATGATAAACACATGTCAGCGTTACATTTATACTCATCAAAAATTTTCAGGTTCTCTCCTATTTCATAATCACATAATAATATAATTTAATTTCTTTTTATACTAAAAGTTTTTTTTAAATAAATTAAGAGTTCTTGCCATTAATACTATTTCTAACGAAACTAACTCTTTTAAAATATTTTTTTTCGAAACATCAAGTATTTTTTAAAAAAAACATGATATTAAAAATTGGTTTTTTTAAAAGTATAATTTTTATAAACTAAAAGTAATTAAAATTTGAAAGTTATACTAATGAAAAATTTTAAAACCTTTGTTTTAAAACAAAATGTATAGTTTTAAAAACAAAATTTTAGAAAACAAAAACTTAGAAAGTTTATATTTTTGTTTTATTACTTATAATCATCACTCATACATAATTTCAATTATATCTTATCTTATAATATCCTTTTATAATAAAAATTTTTTTTATTTAATATCTTATTTATTCAACCTATGTAATACACGGGTTCCTAAAACTAGGGGTGTTCAAAAATATCTGAATCCGAAACCGATCAAAAACATTCAAAAATCCGAATCTGAAATATTCGAAATTTCGGATATCCTAAATTTCGGCTTCAGATTCGTATAATGATTTTGAGGATTTTCGGATATTCAGATATCCGAATTATCAGAAATATTTTTCTAAAAGGTAATAAATAATATATATTAATTAGAAATTTCGGATATTTTTGGATATTTTTATAAAAACTTCGGATATCCAAAATATTTCTTAATATAAAATGTTAAATTTTTTATAAAAATTATTAAATAATTCATTTTTTTAGAATTCGGATATCCATTCGGATACCGATTCTGACAGTGAAATCCACTATTCAAAATTTTCGAATATCCAAATTTCGAATAACTGAATTTGAACGCCGCTAACTAAAACTAGTATATAATAAAAGAAAAACATTTGGGGCACTTAACATATATTAAAGTATATTTGTGCTATTTGGCATTCTCTGTTGTTTTTTAAATATCTAGCTACCAACTTTTAAATATCTCCCTACATTTTAAATCATTGAAAAATTTTTGACATTCTTCACCAAAAATAAGATTCCCTAAATCTTGCCACCTGCTTTTAAATATCTCCTCTCATTTTACTCTCTAATAGAAAAAATATTTTTGAAAACAAATTAAATAAAATCATATAAATTATTTAAAATCAAGAAAATATATATAAAATAAAATAAATATTTTGAACTTTTGTTGGAGTTCTCAAACTTTTTAAATTGTAGAGATTTTTTATTTCATTAAACTTTTTTACTTATTATAATATTTTATCTTTTTTTTTGTTTATTGTCGAAAATGAGTTTTTAAAGTTATTGCCATAAAATTTTAAATTGTTTAAAATTTATGTTGTTTAAAATTTGGGTAGGGTTATACTACAAAAAAAATTTAATCAGAAAAAATTAAGAATGATTGTGAGCTTGACACGTATTATTCTATTATTTTAAATAAGATGTCATTTTAGTCATTGTGTAAATATGTAAGTTAATTGTGTATTATACGTTTATTGTGTCATATATTTTACATCATTTGTTATATATATTAATCATTGTGTTTTACGTTTTAGAATATTTTATATTATTTTTGTCATTGATTCTATAGATTATATAGACTTGTTATCTATAATTGTGTTTTACAATTAGAATTATATAATAATATACTTTCACTAATATATTTTTCAAAACTTATAGTGTTGTGTATAATAAATGTATTATTTTTCTCATATTTTTTTAGTTTATATAATTTGTTGTTGTCTATCATTGTGTTTTATAATTGGAAGTACACAATAATGTTATTTCACTAATGTATTTTTAAAACTCATATGTTTAAGATAACATAATGATGATCAAAAGATATGTAAGGAATACACTTAGAGGCTGATGCAACTAAAGAACAAACAAGAGCTCTCAGCATGCTGAAATAAAGTACAAGGAAGTTACTTTGAAAGATTTGATACAACTCAGTGAACTATGCTAAGTATTAAATCTTCCGAAGCCAATAGACCATATCAGTCAAAGATGAAGTCTTCTGAAGCTTCAAGGACAAAGTCTTCCGAAGCCAAAGACTGATTTCTTCCGAAGACAGAGAAAACATGCTTTCTTTGAATCACCTTTTGACAAAAGGTGAACCACTTTCAGCTACTCATCAACTTATATGAGGTGGTTAAAAATCCATGCTTTTGTCAACTGTAGATTAAGGTCTTTTGTCTGTAACTTTTCAACTATGTACTTTTATCCTTTTGTAATAGATTAGGATGTGAGCTATGGTATGTCATAGTCACTAGTCAAAGGTAATCTGCCTTTTGACTCTACATTGATCTTATTATCTATATTAGTTTATCCAGCTGGCCTTCAAAGTATTACCAGCTGTAGGATGTAGTATAAAGTGTCTCAAGTACTTCTATCTTCATGTATGCTTTGTAATACTTGTAAGAACTTGAGAGCAATATACATCGTTCTTAAAAACCATATATGAGTGTTCTTTCTCTTTTGCTTGTGTTCTTTGCATCATCTCTAACCGGTTCCCTATTTGATCTGCTAAGTGTTTCTTATCTCTCCATCTTATGAAACGGTTGCATCTGCAATTGGTATCAGAGCTTTTCAGGCTCTTGATTGTAAGATCTCACCATCTTAGATCAATTCAGTTTCACAGAACACTTAACGACTCAAATGACAGCTCTTGTTAAAGCTAAAATGGAAACCGGTACTATGACAAAGTCTCCACTGGTCATTTCTGATGACTTTGATACTTGGTGCCAATGTATAGAAGGGTTCATCAAGTGTCAAGATAGTAGGATGTGGAGATCTTTTGTCGAAGGACCTCACATCCCAAGCACCTCTTCAGCCACTGCTAGAGGTAGGATGATACCAAAGGAAATGACTGACTACTCTAAAGAAGACTGGAAGAAGATTGATGTAGATCTGAAACATGACCGCCCTCTAATTTGTTCTTCCTAACTCCATATAGAAAGGCTTCAAGAAGTGCAAGACTGCTAAGCAGCTCTGGGATGCACTGAATCTCATGTATGAGGGGTCTGAGGAAGCGAAAGAGAACAAGAAAGACCTCATAAAGGAGCAGTACTTCACCTACAAAACAGGTGAAACCATGACTCAACAATACTTCAGGTATGTCAAGATTGTGGATACTCTAATGAATGTTGGAGTAAAACTTGAGAATATGGACATAGTGAGGAATTTCATGTTCTCTCTTCCCAGACAATGGACTAACTATTCTGTGGCCATCAAGAGAACTAAGAACCTCTCTACCCTTACTCTCATAGAGCTATATGGTATCCTTAGTGGCTACCAGATGGAGATGAACATGTAAAATCCATCCAGCGGCTCTTCCAACAATCAGCAGAGTTCAACCCTTCATGTGCTTGAAAGGGATAGCAGAGAACCACAGCATCATCTCATCTGCTACCCTGAAAACTCATAAAAGGGACCTTTCATCACCTTCCCTAAGACACCAAGGGAGAGCTACATCCAAGGAAGCCCATTCCAAGAGACAAGCTCTGCACCAGCCTTTGTGTCTACTGATGAAAGTTATGAAAACTTTCTCTTCACTCTTGAAGACTTGGACTATATCCATCTAGATGATCTAGAGTACATGGAGATAGTTCAACAAATGGATCTTCTCACTCATAAAGCCAAGAAGTTCTACAAGAGAATAGGAAGGACGTTCCCAAACAATATGGCCTGGATAAAAGCAAAGTGAAGTGTTACAACTGTAAACAAATAGGACACTTTGCTAGAGAGTGCAAGGCACCAAGGAAAATGGTGGTCAAGCATAATTCAGACCAAACTACACTGATGCAGCTCTAAGAATTGAGAAGCCTAGCCAACCTAAACAACAAGTTATTACTGCTTGTGAAGAAGGAGGCTCTGACTGGAGCTTTCAGGTGGAAGATGCTTCTCCAAACCAAGCACTGATGGCTGATCATGAATAAGCCAAGGTATTAGAACATCTTTGTACTCCTGAATGCATTGTTAAAGTAAACATGTACAGGTCCTACAACATGGAAGTGAGATCTGATCTTGAGTCCTTAAATATCTTAAACACTGACTTTAATAGAGAGTTGAAAATGATTATAAACTTAAAATACAAGATTTAGAGAAAACCATTTCAACTCTTAAGCATGAACACACAAACTACAGGACTTAAATCAAAGATCTCATAACCAAGTTGACTAAATGCCAGGCTGAGCTTGTGATTAGCAAAGCCAAGGTAAAAAAATGTGTTCTTGAAGAGGAAACCTTCAGGAACATAATATCTTCATCCGTGCATGCAAAAGTTTGTTACTAAAACAGGCAGGGACTAGGATCAAGTGAGATAGCTCCTCCACACACACTCCTATCTGTTAGATCTCTAAGGTGTGAAACTTGTCAAGATGAGTTACCCTCCATTGATCCTATCCAAGAGAAGGATGAAGATAAAGAGGAGATGGTGAATGATGAACTTGATCTGAGTGACAAGAGTTATCCTAAGAAGGGTCCCTATTCTCCTGGAGAGAAGGAAGAACCAAGAATGACCAAGTCTGCAAGGAAGAACTTGATCAGGGCTGCTAAAGGAAAATTCAGGAAATCCCAAGACATCAAGGCCACCTTCAACTCCAAGAAAAAGAAAGTTTTTATCTCTACTGGATTTGAAGTGGAAAAGGCAGAAGACTCAACTTGCGTGAGAACTTTCATATTCGCACAGAACTACTTGCGTGAAAAGCAGGCTTGTCGTGCGAGAAGTTGACTTCTGGTCAAATTAAATTTCATGCGAAAACCCCTCTTGACAAGCGCAAAGTGGAATCTGAAAACTTAATGTTTTCGCGAGAGAAGTTTAACTTTCCAAAAATTTTCTAAGTGTGAAATTTTTCTAAGTTTGGAAAATTTTATTGTGTGCTTATACAAGTTTGTTTAACTTTTCAGGTGGTGAGACCTATGGTTTTCAATAAGAACCATAATGAAGTGGCTTATCTTGGAGATGTTCTAGAAGACAAGGCATTATTCAGTTCTTTGATTGATGGAGTCAAGACATCGAGGACTCATCAAGCTATCACAGCTAATCCCACCATCTACACAGATGTGATTGATCAAGTTTGGCAAACAGTTGCCAATGAGAGAGATGAGCAGGGTGAACCTGTGACACCCTTAATTTCCACAAACGGGGTATTACCGTTAGGCATGTGACATACCAGGATCTCAGCCACTAGTTACACCAAACGACACACAATTACAAAATATAATTGTTCATTAACGTTTAAAATTCCCAAGAATAGAGTTAAAAATGTAAACATAACAATAATTTAAGGAAGCGTAATCAATCTTAGTTAAAATGGCGCAACACTCGCAAACCAATTAAATAAAGTTCATAGAAAATGTAAATGTTTCACTTGACCCATATGATGATAAATGCATGAATGAGATGTTCCTAATCGTGCGTATCTTGAGAACCTGGAAGAAACATGCTAAAGTGTCAACATAAGGTTAGTGAGTTCACAGGTTTTGATAAACAAAACATATTAGTAACCGATACAGTAAACAAAGTAATATCCGTAGATAGCTAGTCTACTTAACAAGTTACATAGCGTATGAAGTTCGCAACCAAAGCTGACAATGTAAATGAAGGCCTTGGCTGTGGATACCAGACCACAGCAACATAAATTTGGTTAATTAAACACCCGTTTGACGTGCAGTCATGCTAGCGCGACTAGCCCGGGTGGGGTTTGTCAAACCCAGTAGATCTACTCGGAATTACCTCGCTAAAGTACATAAATTAATGATTCAAAAGGGAGGACTTAAATTGGTACAACACTAGTAAACATATGATAATACAGTAATACTGATCAAATGAAAGAACAATTTGAAAAGAACATGTTTCTTTTCCCCTAAAAAAATTATAAGTAAAGTGGGGCCGTAAACTCACTTTGAATGCACAGCAAATCAGAAACGCAAGCACAAGTGGTTAGGTTAATGAACAACCTGAATTTCAGTTAATATATAATTCATATTAATTATTAAATATTAGCATAAAAATGGTATGGTTTCGCGTTCCCGACTCGGTTACGATGCGAGCCATCAGTATATCCCCATTCCCGAGCAAGCACACTCAAACACCAATTTACCTTTAATACATGAGACCCAAATATTCTCGCTTAAACCGTACTATGTATAAAGGTACTCTTTATACATTTTATTATATGACTTTTTATTATAAAACCCATATGTTTCATAATACATCACCCACACAACCCAAATGCATAACGACCCAAACGAGAACACACATAATACATCTTACACACCACATAATATATACTATACACACACATATAATATATATTACATACACACACATATAATATATATTACATACACCCGTAATATATATTATACACACACATAATATATATTATACACACACATAATATATATTACATACACCCATAATATATATTATACACACATATAATATCTATTACATACACCCATAATATATATTATACACACACATAATGCAAAAACTACATTATGCACCTACATGCAAAGCCACCCCCACATGCATGCTGCTACACACAAACATGCATCACACAAAACATACACACCATCCATACATCAACATACATACTAAGGTACACATTCACCCACACATGCATAAAACACACAAGAACACCCACATACGGCAGAAGGAAAAAACACACACCAGAACCACACACACTCACACCATAAACACACACACGCACACACACCATAAACACAACTCACGCACCAGAAACATGCACGAAAGACATACCCATAGTTAACATTCACCTTACAAAACACATACGCAAAACCAAAACCCACTCACGCCATCGCATATATATACATACATATATTCCCAATACATAGATACATAGAATAAACGAACAAAAAACCCAAACACACAAGATTGAACCAACACACGGATACATACGCAGAAATCGTAACCTGAGAACTCGAAACCGTATCATTATGAAGAAAGGTAACGAAACAAGTAAAAGAGAAATATACAGAATGGAGTGGTTTCAATTAGTTCTCACCGTGGCTGAAGGGATGTCGGCTTTCGATAGCAAGGAGGTCACCGGGGATAAGATCTTGAGATCCAAGGCCGCCGAGATCAAAGCCGGTGGTTATGGTAGTTGGCCAGATTAACTAGACTACCGAAGCAATGACGGTGATCGCCGGTTGTGGCGGTTAACCGGATCAATAGGGCAGTAACGTGGGGGTGTTGATGATGACTAGAGACTCACGATTACCGGTTGAAGCTGCTGCCGGAGTTGCACACGGCACACGACTGTTGGATGACGGCAATGGATAATTAGGGTTGAGAGGGGAGTTTGCGATGGAGATGATTATCTACGAAAGTATTGGAGCCGTGGGTGGGGGTTTGGGTTATTTTATTTACATAAAATCAACTTTGCCAAAAATGACATGCTAGTCCCTCCACTTTATCAAATTTACATTTTATGGTATTAATTAAATTTTATTAGTTTCACAGAGTAATTAGTTAACGAATACAATATTAATCTGAAAACGCGGGGTGTCACAACTTCCCCTTGTTGAATGAATTTTCGTCCCAAAAATTAGAACATCATGTTTACTTCTTCTTCATTTGATCCTCGCGTTCCTAGGTAAATTCTGGTCCACGCATAGAATTCCATCTAACACGTACATTAGGAATCTTACTACGCTTTAGGGTTTTGACTTCTCGGTCCATTATCTCGATTGGTTCCTTAATGAAACGAAGCTGTTCATCGATCTCTAGTTCCTCTAATGGAATGACAAGTGATTCATCGGCTAGACACTTCTTCAAGTTTGAAACATGGAACACATTATGAATGCCATCAAGTTCTACAAGTAACTCTAGCTGATAAGCTACTGTACCGATCCTTATGACAGTCTCAAACGGCCCAACATATCTAGGGTTTAGCTTTTCACGCTTCCCAAAGCGTATCACACCTTTCCAGGGTGATACCTTTAACAACACCTTGTCACCGACTTGAAATTCCAAAAGTTTTCTTCTCTGATCTGCGTAGCTTTTCTGACGATCTCGAGCTGCAGCCATATGGTTATGAATCTGAACAATCTTCTTAGTGATTTCATGAACAAGCTCAGGACCAGTTAACTGATTATCACCAACTTCTGTCCAACAAAACAGTGATCTACACTTTCTACCATAAAGTGTCTCAAATGGTGCAGCCTTAATGCACGTGTGATAATTGTTGTTGTAGGAAAATTCAACCAAAGGCAGATGGGTGTCCCAACTGTTCCTAAAGTCTATGACGCACGCCCTAAGCATATCTTCTAGGGTCTGAATAGTGCGTTCTGTCTGCCCATCTACCTGTGGATGATAAGCCGTGCTCATATCCAAACGAGTGCCTAGTGACTTCTGTAGTGACTGCCAGAAGTGCGAAGTGAATCGCGCGTCACGATCATAGATGATCGAGTGTGGCACGCCATGTCGTGACACAATTTCCTTCAAGTAAATCTGTGCCAGTTTATCCATCTTGTAGTTCTCACGAATAGCCAAGAAGTGGGCTGATTTGGTCAAACGATCCACTATCACCCAAATAGTATCGTTTCCACTCTGCGAGCAGGGTAACTTGGTAACGAAATCCATGGAGATGTTTTCCTATTTCCATATGGGAATATCTGGATGTTGAAGCAGACCTGATGGTTTCTGATATTCCACCTTGACCTTAGAACAAGTCAAGCACTTTGACACGTAGGTGGCAATTTTAGCTTTCATGTTAGACAACCAGTAAATGACCTTTAGATCTTAGTACATCTTGTCAGATCCAGGATGTACCGAATAGCGGGACTTGTGAGCTTCATCCACTACCAATTCTCTGAGATTCCCGAACAATAGAACCCATACCCGGTCTTCATAGTAACGAAGCCCGTCTGATTTTCTGGAAGTAGTTTCTCAGCTCCTATGAGAGATTCAGACTTGATGTTTTGCTCCTGTAATGCCTCAATCTGAGCATTCTTGATCTGTGACGATAGATCAGAATGAATGGTTAGCTGTAACGAACAGATATGACAAGGTTTAGGGTTTTATTACGACTAAGGGTGTTGGCTACCACATTAGCCTTTCCCGGATGGTACTTGATGGCACAGTCATAATCATTCAGTAATTCCGGCCATCGTCAGTGTCTCATGTTCAGTTCCATCTGTTCGTAGATGTGCTGAAGGCTCTTGTGATCTATGAAGATGGTGCACTTGGTTCCATATAGTTAATGCCTCCAGATCTTAAGTGCAAGTACCACAACTCCCAACTCTAAGTCTTGATTTGTATAGTTCTTCTCATGCACCTTAAGCTGTCTTGATGCATAAGCTATCACTTTCTCACGCTGTATCAACACGTAACCCAAACCCCGGATTGACGCCTAATAATACACCACGAAGTCATCCGTTCCTTCTAGCAACACCAAGATTGGTGCACTACACAGTTTGTCTTTAAGCGCCTGGAAACCCGCTTCTTCCTTACTACCCCATTTGTAAACAGTTCCTTTATGAGTTACGGCAGTCAAGGGCTGTGCAAGTTTCAAAATACCTTCTATAAAACGCCGATAATAACCTGTTAATCCAAGAAATTGACGCACCTCCGTGGCTTCCTCAGCGCAGGCCAAATCTTGATTGCCTCAATCTTATACGGGTCAACATGAATGCCATTTCCATTAACTACATGCCCTAAGATCAGTATTTTTCTCATCTAGAAGTCACATTTGGAAAACTTGGCATATGGCTTTTCTATCGTCAGAAGCTCTAGAATAAGTCTTAAACGTTCTTCCATATTCTTGGAGTAAATTAGTATGTCAACAATGAAGGTGATGACAAACTTGTCTAAATAAGGTTTACAAACACGGCTCATGAGGTCCATAAAGACTACAGGGGCATTTGTCAATCCAAATGGCATGACTGTGAACTCAAAATGCCCGTATCGAGTTCTAAAGGCTGTCTTGTATATGTCTTCTTCTCGAACCCTGAGCTGATGATAACCAGATCTCAAATTGATCTTTAAGTAGTAACTCAATCCCAGAAGTTGATCGAATAAGTCGTTGATACGCAGGAGAGGGTAACGATTCTTTATGGTGACTTTGTTCAGTTCCTGGTGGTCAATGACGAAAGGTTCCATCTTTGTTCTTCACGAATAATACGAGTGCTCCTTAAGGTGAAGAACTGGGGCATATAAGTCCTTTGTCTAACAGTTCCTGCAACTGCTTTAACAATTCCTGTAATTCGTTCGGTGCCAAGTGATACGACGCCTGAGCGATAAGGGCAGCTCCTGGTGCTAACTCAATCTGAAACTCTACTTGCCTGTGTGGAGGAATGCCAGGTAAGTCTTCTGGAAAAAAAAATATGGGAAGTCTTTGACAAATGGAATGTCTTCAATGCTCTTCTCATCCAGTGTCGTTTCTGTAACTAATGCCAGGAGGGCAAATTATCCATTCAGAAGATATTTCTATGCTTTCAAGTATGAGATGATGCCGACCACAACATCCCTCTTGTCACTTTCCACAACGAGTGTCTCGCCACTAGGAAGAGGTAACTTAATGAGTTTGTCTCCACAAACGATCTCTGCTTGGTTCTTGGATACCAACCACAACATCAAAGCTACCGAGTGTAACAGGAATCAGATTCATATCGAATGAATGTCCAGCTAAGCCTAGTTTACATCTGCTATATACCTGGGTAGCCGCTATAGTTCTACCATCAGCTATCTCTATGGTAAATTCAGAACTTAAGTCAATAGACACTACCCCTAACGAATTAAACTTATTGGATACCTAGCTTCTATCGGCACCCGAATCAAAAAATGCTGAGGCAAAACAACCATCTCTGTCGGTTTTCCTTCTACTTGAGCCTTGAATAGTTTCCATTGAAATACATAGATTTTCCACACTCATAACCTCTATTTTTGCTTCTTGTGGCTGTGGTGACTTAGCCGAGATGTTCACACGTCGGTTCTTAATGGAATGACCGAATTTCCTATAGCGCTCACAGATGTTCTTATTGCATGGCCCGTTGCGATGCTAGATGCACTTGTTGCAAGCGGAAACACAGAGAGTTAACAGATGGGGTCATCATAACACTTTGCCAATCGATCATACGCCAAATGTATTCAACCTGAAAAATCCAATTTGAATCCCACCATTGGGAAACGTAACATACGCTGAAACATGATAAATACCAAATGAAATGAATGCTAGAATGTTCCATCTGCCAAGACTCTAAGCCTTAAGGTCAATCCAAAGATTAGAAAATAGATGTGCAGAGAGTATCATCACTCCGTTACTACTTTTCGAGGACCACGCACGTTGTAGATAGATAGTATTGCACGATCACTGAAATGCTATAAAGAGCAACATCTCATAGGGACTAGGACTAATGCCATAATATGGATCTCATTAAGGCTCGAGGTAGATGAGAACTTTCATACGAGTAGAAATAAAGGATTGTTTCCATATCAATAGAGAATTTTATGAGAATCGAGAATCTCATGTTCCAAAGTATAAAAATGAAAATTTGTACCGACTATGACCGTTATCACCCGACAGAGTTCGCCAGACTTCTCATGCACGACAAATTACAATTACGTTTGCACCCGTAATGGTAATTTGCTTTGCATGGTCACCCCTGGTTCCTCCTATCCGAGCTAACATACCTTGTCAAGTACAGAGTGTTATCAATGATAGAAGTATGTTATACCAAAGGTCAATTAACCATGGTTGTACAAAGGAATCAGTATGGAAAACATTCAGTTGCGCAAGAAACATCGATGCACTCAGGTTAGATGGGTAAGATAGTATTATCGTAAGTAAACCCTGATAAGTTATCTCCCAATGTCTATGATGACAGCCAGTGCAGTTATTTCCTGCTCCACTGGGTAGGGAAGAGAAGTGGCAAGGTAGGTAAAGAAAGTATGACAGAAATAGCTCTTGTTTGAGAAAGCATTCAAGAGGAGGCAGAACATGCTCCCGACGAACCATCCAAGTTAGGTACCAATGGTATTTTATCCAATTCCGAAAGGGATGATGTAGGAGGTGCGGTAAATCATTAACCGTAATTAACCTTCTCGTGACTCACAGTAACTCAGAGTCACCCGCGCTAAGAAACAGGCGGTAACAATGGGGAATCAGGACGAACTGGCCTTTTCCCCTTAGACTTAGCAAAGAAGATGAAGACACCATCCCTGTAGTCGAACGCTCACAGGAATATGCAAAAGCAAACAGTTCTCAAGCAAGCAAAACAAGCAAGTATAACTTAATAGTCTACGTATGTGTAACTAATGCAATTCTAGATATAGTCTAAAATGCAATGCAAATGAATGCACATTTTAGTTCTCTATAACTGGGGCACTGATACCAATCTGTCACACCCTCAATTTCCACAGATGGGGTATTACTGTTAGGCGTGTGACATACCAGGATCCCAGCCACTAGTTACACCAAACGACACATCAATTACAAACTATAATTGTTCGTTAACGTTTGAAATTCCAAGAACAGAGTTAATAATGTAAACATAAGAATAATTTGCGAAAGCATAATCAATCTTAGTTAAAATGGCACAACACGCGCAAACCAATTAAATAAAGTTCATAAAAAATGTAAATGTTTCATTTGACCTACATGATGATAAATGCATGAATGAGATGTTCCTAATAGTGCGCATCTTGAGAACCTAAAAGAAACATGCTAAAGTGTCAACACAAGGTTGGTGAGTTCACAGGTTTTGATAAACAGAACATATTAGTAACCGATACAGTAAACAAAGTAATATCAGTAGATAGCTAGTCTACTTAACAAGTTACATAATGTATGAAGTTCGCAACCGAAGCTGACAATGTAAATGAAGGCCTCGGCTGTGGACACCAGACCACAACAACAGAAATTAGGTCAATTAAACACTCGTTTAACGTGCAGTTGTGCTAGCGCGACTAGCTCGGGTGGGGTTTGTCAAACCCAGTAGATCTACTCAGAATCAACTCGCTAAACTACATAAATTAACGGTTCGAAAGTGAGGACTTAAATTGGTACAACACTAGTAAACATGTGATAATACAGTAATACTAATCAAATGGAAGAACAATTTGAAAAGAACATGTTTCTTTTCTCCAAATAGAATTATAAGTAAAGTGGGGCCGTAAACTCACTTTGAATGCACAGCAAATCAGAAACGCAAGCACAAGTGGTTAAGTTAACGAACAACCTGAATTTCAGTTAATATATATCATTCACATTTATTATTAAATATTAGCATAAAAATGGTATGGTTTCGTGTTCCCGGTTCGGTTAGAATGCGAGCCATCAGTATATCCCCATTCCCTAGCAAGCACACTCAAACACCAATTTACCTTTAATACATGGGACCCAAATATTCTCGCTTAAACCATACTATGCATAAAGGTACTCTTTATATATTTTATTATATGACTTTTTATTATAAAACCCATATGTTTCATAATACATCACCCACACAACCCAAAGGCACAACGACCCAAACGAGAACACACATAATACATCTTAAACACCACATAATATATACTGTACACACACATATAATATATATTACATTCACCCGTAATATATATATTATACACACACATATAATGTATATTACATACACCATAATATATATTATACACACACATCTAATATATACTACATACACCCATAATATATATTATACACACACATAATGCAAAAACTACATTATGCACCTACATGCAAAGTCACCCCCACATGCATGCTGCTACATACAAACATGAATCACACAAAACATACACACCATCCATACATCAACATACATACTAAGGTACACATTCACCCACACATGCATAAAACACACAAGAACACCCACATACGGCAGAAGGAAAAAACACACACAAGAACCAAACACACTCACACCATAAACACACACACACACACCATAAACACGACTCACGCACCAGAAACTTGCATGAAAGACATACCCATAGTTAACATTCACCTTACAAAACACATATGCAAAACCAAAACCCACTTACGCCATCGCATATATATACATACATATATTCCCAATACATAGATACATACAATAAACAAACGAAAAACCAAACACACATGATTGAACCAACACACGGATACATACGCCGAAATCGTAACCCGAGAACTCGAAACCGTATCATTACGAACAAAGGTAACGAAACAAGTAAAAGAGAAATATACAGAACGGAGTGGTTTCGATTAGTTCTCGCGGTGGCTGAAGGGATGTCGGCTTTTGATAGCAAGGATGTCACCGGGATAAGATCTTGAGATCCAACGCCGCCGAGATCAAAGCCAGTGGTTACGGTAGTTGGCTAGATCAACTAGACTACCGAAGCAATGATGGTGATCGCCGGTTGTGGCGGTTAACCGGATCAATTGGGCAGTAACGTGGGGTTGTTGATGATGACTAGAGACTCACGGTTACCGGTTGAAGTGGCTGCCGGAGTTGCACACGGCACACGACTGTTGGATGACGGCAATAGATAATTAGGGTTGAGAGGGGAGTTTGCGATGGAGATGATTATTTGCGAAAGTATTGGAGCCGTGGGTGGGGGTTTGGGTTATTTTATTTACATAAAATCAACTTTGCCAAAAATGACATGCTAGTCCCTCCACTTTATCAAATTTACATTTTATGGTACTAATTAAATTTATTAGTTTCACAGAGTAATTAGTTAACCGAAACAATATTAATCTGAAAACGCGGAGTGTCACAGAACCGTGTATATCTGCAACAGTTAAAGGGAAGCAGGTTGTTATCATTGTCGAAGTGATAAACAATGTTCTACTATTGGAGGTTCAGCCTAATGCACCCGTCAAGATTGACGACGACGTGGCAAGAGATTGTTTGAAGAGAATGGGATATGATCTCCGATATCCTTACTTAAGAAGAAGTACTTACCACCGTTCTGGAAGTACTTGTTTTATGTGGTGATTCATTGTCTTAGCAATCAAAAGGCTGGCATGGATAGCCTAAGTGCTATTTTCGGATCCCTACTGATATCACTTGTCGATGATTTACAATACAACATATCCAAGGTGATATTTACGGAGATGCAGAAGAATGTTATAGCCATTTTGGGGAAGAAATTCATTATGTACCCCCGATTTATACAGCTAATAGTGAATGCTGCTCACCCTGAGCTAACAGTATCTGTCTCATCTACCTATGTCGTTATGGTGCTGAAGAATGACATATGCACTTACTTATTGGGAGCAAGAGGGAATGCATGGGTTGGTTCTCATTTTGTTAAACTCATGAGATTTGTTGAAGATTATCTGGGAGAGGCACAACAGACTGAAGAAGTGGTCACTCAAGCTGAGCAAGTTGGCCCTTCGACCAGCACTAATGTTCCTGAAGATGCTCCAGAAATATCACAACCAGCAGGAATGTTTATAGATGCTAAGATAGACTCATGGTTTAGTTCTGGGAGCGAAACTGACAGTGACCAAATTCGGAACGTACCGTATGTCCTGCAAGAACGTCCAAGAGTGCGAGAAATGTCTGCCAAACGCACTGTTGAGGAACGTGACGCTGACTTTGTTCCTGAAGATTTACCCTCTACTCGGGGAAGAAAGAAAAGGATGGCTAGGAGAGTAGGTGAAAGTCCACGTGCGAGGGGTAGAGGACGAGGTGTGTTACAAAAGCGTCAGACCCAAGTGACCACTGTGTCGACTAATGAGGATGTGCCTGTATCAGAGACTCCACTCACAGTTAGTGAGGCTACACCAATAGAGGCTCCTCCAAGAGGTCAAGGGAATGATGAGTCTGTATGCATGGGAGATTTTCTAGACACTCTTCCTAAGCAAAGACACGGTGCTAGTGCTTTAACTAGTTTACCTACACATGTTACTCTTGAAGAGCGTGTACACACCTTATAGAGGGAGATGTTAGAGAATACATAAATTATTAATGATATGTAAAGATAGTTGTTTGAGAAAGATGATAGGATAAAGAATCTTGAACATCAGCAACATTTCATATTTAGCAATGTTCAGATTCTAGAGCAGAACTTAAGAGATCTCACTTCCCATGTGCCTTTTTCGTCTATAGAACAACATACCATAGAAGTTAGAGAATAAAGTGGACAGCAAACTGTTGATCCTGAAGTTGCTCAAGATTTCGCTAATACTACAGAGCATGATGTTAATATTGTTGTTATAGAAAGGACAATAGAGACTACTAATATTGATCAAGAGCCACCTATCACTGATCAATCTATGGCTACTAAGGATCAACTTGTGATTTATACTGGAGAGGTGTTTGTAGAGCCTGAACATGATGTTCCTATTCCAAACCCTGTACATGATGATGATTATTTGGATCTGGTTGATTATGGTTTGAGTGATGAAGAAGAGGTTGATGATGATGAAGATGATGATGGTGATGATGGTGATGATGGTGAGGAGGGTGATGATGCTAAGAAAGATCATAAGAAGTATGATGATGATGATCAAGGAGGAGATTTGGGTTCTACAGCTGGTGCGTCTAGATCATCGGGTACTGATAATGTCTCCGGACCAAGTCCTGATGATACCACTAAGTATACACCGTTACATCCAGCTATTGAAAAAGCTTATGAGAGAGAATTTTATACTTTCAAGCAAAAGATTATAGCTGATGAGTCAGAAGAAGACTTTGGAACATTTGATGATTTGGAAGAAACCATAGACTCATAGATATTTGGGAACAGTATTAAGAACTTGTTCTCAGATATTTTAGTTGAAGAAGGCGAGATCGTTAAAGAGTCGAGCACTCAGGAAACTACTGACGAGACCGCTAATGTAACAGGTCAAAGTGTTGTGCTTCAGGTCGGAAATCTTACAATTATTGCTCCTCCTCCACTAGCTTACATTCACACGCTGAGACATTCCAAGCCTTTCACAAGGTATGGAAACTCAGAACCTATTATTAGCTGGGCAAACAATGTAGAAAAGAAGATGTTTGTGATCAAGAGAAAGGGTGGAGCTATTGAGTATTATCAGGACGGACACGATTTCCATACACTCAGAACGTCGGATTTATATGCTATTGGCTGTGTTCTGTTCATTAACCCAAGTAATTATAGCAAAGGGAATTGGATTAGAAATATGATCTAGAGGCAAAGCAAGACCAACGTCAAAGACTTTAAGACAGCCAAATCCAAAGTCATTGAAGATAAGACACGTATAGATCCTAAGACAAACAAACCTATGAAGATATGAGTGTTCAAGCATCAGAGATATGCTAGGAAGATCCCTATACATGCTCCTATGCCAGTTAATAGCTTGTCTAAGCTAATGTGGTGGAGTTGTGAGAAGGAGACCGAGCACGCGTTGATACATTGTGTGGATAAAGATTATCGGGTCATCGACCCTGTGGATTTGCTCAAGTTTGGTAGAGAAAATTTGATGAGGTTGCAGGCTTGTCCAATTACAGCTAATGAATCTATTCATTTCATAGCAACATAGTTTGGTTGGATGATCATGAAGGCCCTGGATAACAAGATGTATGCATACGGAGCCAGTTACAAAGTGGATGATGTGGACTTCTAAAGCATTGATTTACTGAGACTAGGGGGAGATTGTTGGGATTGAACCTAGAGGCTCGGAAAATCAAATAAAGATAAAGAAGATCAAGTCACGTGATAAGATAGAGTTGTCGCACAATAACTTGCTTCTCGCACGAGAACATGGAAGTCATGCGAGAACATTTTAGTCGCGCGAGAACTTCATAGTTTAGTATAAATAGATGTTTTGTAATGTATCTTATCAGCTTTTTCTTATTTTCCTAATTTCGCACTCATTGTAATTTTTTCAAATCAGAGAGCAATACACTGAATATTATTTAAGTTTGTGTTCAAGTTCATTTGATCATGTCTTCTACTTATTCAATCTTATAACCGTGAGGGATTACATTCCGCATTCTCCTCATGAGATCGATCGTGTTATTTTGTTGATCCTTACATTTTCTTTGGCATAAAAGAATATGCCATGTAAACTTTAAATACATGAACAAATTAGTTAAGAATGATTTGGTAACTAGAATGTCAAAGAAAGAGTTTACAAGTGATGATCATTGTGTTGCATGCTTAAAGGGAAGCAACACAAGGTATCTCACAAGCCAATAGAAATGAACTCCATTACTACACCCTACACTTATTACATATGGATCTCTTTGGCCCCACCAGTGTAATGAGTTTAAGAAGGACCTCTTATTGCTTGGTGATCGTAAATGACTTCACAAGATACACTTGGGTCTTCTTTCTTAGAACTAAGGATGAGACCCCTGAGATCTTGAAGAGTTTCATTCTGAAAATTAAGAATCAATGTGATCACAGGGTCAAGATCATAAGATGTGATCAAGGAACCAAATTTAAAAACCAAATCCTTGATATATTTTATGATGAAAAGGGTATTACAAGATAATATAGTGCTCCTAAGACTCCTTAGCAAAATGGTGTTGCTGAGAGGAGAAACATGACACTTATTACAGCTGCAAGAACCATGTTGTCTGACTCCAAACTGCCCATCACCTTCTGGGTAGAGGCAGTTAACACTGTCTGCTATGTGCAAAACAGAGTTTTAGTAGTCAAGACTCACGGTAAAACTCCTTATGAACTGTGGCACAAAAGGATACCTTTCATTGGTTTTCTCAAGTCATTTGGATGTCCTTGCCCTATCTTGAATACCAAGGATCAAATAGCCAAATTTGATGAGAAATCAGATGATGGACATTTCATTGGATACTCCTCTCAAGCCAAGGCTTATACAGTATACAATCTTAGAACCAGAGAAGTTGAGGAGTCAGCCAATGTGACCTTCAATGAGCACACACCCAGTGTGAAAGGTTCTGGTCCTGATTGGCTGTTTGATATTGATTTAGTTACCAACTGGTTTCATAAACCTTGTGAGCATGTTTCAGGATCTACAGGTACATTATCAATAGGAGATTCTGATCCAATATTTGAGTTTAGAAGACCAAGTGTACAAACTACTTCAGCTCCAGTGGTAACTAGCCCTGCAATTGGAAATCCTATCAGCACAACCATGACAAATTCTTCAGCTGAGAAATCTAAGGTGCCTATAAATTCCAGCATAGAGGCATAGAACTTAGATGAAGGCATTTCCAATGTAGGAGGAGATGGAGGTGGTGATAGTGATCAGGAGTTTCTTGATACTGATAACCACTCCATAGAAGACAACATCAATGATGTAACACACTCATTGGATCAAGTCTCACATGATAAGTGTGTGGATGTATTGGATGACTCTCAAGCACCAGATCTGAATTTCACTAATTTAGATCTTTTTAAACAACTTGTTGTGATTCCTCAACTGAGAATACACAAGTCCCATCCCACCATAAACATCATTGGAGATGTTGAGACTGGGGTAAGAACAAGAGGACAATCACATGACAAAAATATTTGTCTTCACTCTTGTTTCTTGTCCCAGATAGAGCCTAGAAGATTGAAGAGGCTTTGAAAGATGGAAGTTGGGTTGAAGCAATATAGGAGGAGCTATTTTAATTCAAGAGACAGAAGGTTTGGAATCTATGTCCTCTTCCTTAAGGGAAGACTACCATAGGTACCAAGTGGGTTTTTAGGAACAAGAAGGATGATAGAGGACTTGTCATCAAGAACAAGGCAAGACTAGTTGTTCAAGGATACACACAAGAAGAAAGATTGATTACACAGATGATTTTGCTCCTGTAGCAAGACTTGAAGCTGTTAGGATATGCTTGGCTTTTGCTGCATCCAATGATTTCAAGGTCTACCAACTTGATGTCAAGTGTGCTTTTTATATGGGGTGATTGATGAGGAGGTGTATGTCAAACAACCACCTGGCTTTGCAGACCCAGATCATCTTGATTATGTTTGCAAGCTTGACAAAGCTCTTTATGGGCTGTATCAGGCTCCAAGGAAGTGGTATGAGACACTATCACAGTATCTCTGTAAGCACGGATACAAGAGAGGTACTATTGATGGAACACTCTTCATCAAAGGAACAGAAAATGACTTGATGTTGGTTCAAGTATATGTAGATGATATTATCTTTGGGTCAACTAATCCGAAGATCTGCAAAGACATTGAGAAGCTGATGAAGAATAGACTTGAAATGAGTGCTATGGGGGAACTTAATTTCTTTCTAGGAATTCAAATGAAGCAGGCTAACAGTAGAATCTTCATAAACCAGTCAAAGTATATGTCAGATATACTTGTCAGGTTTCACATGACTAAGTGCAAGGTTGCTAAGACACCTATAGCCAGAAACCACTATCTTGGACTAGATCTTAAGGGGGAGTGTGTTGATGAACATCTATACAGAGCTATGATTGGGTCTCTTTTGTACCTCACAGCCAGTAGGCCTGATATCATGTTTGTTGCATGTATTTGTGCAAGATATCAAGCCAACCCCAAGATGTCACACATGGTTTCCGTTAAGAGAATTCTTAGATATCTCAAGGGTTCTCCCAAATTAGGCCTTTGATATCCAAAGAATTCTGACTTCAATCTGTATGCATATACAGATAGTGACTGTAGTGGCTGTAATATGACTGCAAAGTCAACATCTGGAGGATGTCAATTTCTTGGTGGAAGGATAGTCTCATGCAATGCAAGAAATAATCTTGTGTATCCACATCAACTACTGAAGTTGAATACATTGCTGCTGCAAGCTGCTGTGCTCAAGTGCTTTGGATTCAGAATCAGATGCTAGACTATGGATTCAAATTTAAGGAGACTCCCATCCATATAGACAACAACAGTGTTATCTCTATCATAGAGAATCCAGTTCAGCACTGAAAGACAAAGCACATCAATATTAGGTATTATTTAATTAAAGATAATTTTGAAAAGGGATTGATTAGACTAGTCAAAGTTAACACAAATGAATAATATGCTGATCTGTTCATAAAGCTTTTGATGAGCAGAGATTTAAGTATCTTGTATCAGCTATTGGGATGATTAACTTTGATTAGATTTTCTCTTTAAACTAAACTCAAGATTATTTTTTAATAATATGTGTCTTAAGTTGTCTATATCATCATCATGTAAGCCTAGTTTACTTTGGAAGGAACTTTTCAAAATGATATCCCTTAGAATTTTGAGAATTTTGGATATATTTTTCTTTAAAAGACATCAAGTTGTCTTTAAAAAAAAATTATATCTTCAAAACAAATAACTACTTCTGAGAAGTTAACATTCCGAAGAAACTTGACTATATCTTCGGAAGCTAATATTT
>JACCIY010001183.1:0-36821 GCA_025506505.1 Flaveria sonorensis
GTACTGGACCTGATTCACTTTTAAATGACTTAGACTATGTAGTGTTTTTTCTTTGAAACCTATGTGGGAAGGGTGTTTCCCACCCAACTGACAAACTTAAATTTTGACATTGATGGAATATTTGTGACTCAATTGCAATTTTTTATCTTTGATTATTATTTTGTTATAAATGTTGTGGTTGTGGTGAATGCATTATTTCTTATTGTTTACTGTACCTTGATGAGATTAATGTGTTGGTGTTATCATTATCATAATTGTGAATTTAAAGTGAAATATGGACGCACGTGGAAGAGGACGTGGGCGTGGTCGTGGACGTGGCGCCGGAGGCCGTGGAGCCGGAGCCATAAACATGACGCCTGCGGAATTGGCGGCATTAATTAACGAACATGTTCAGGCGGCAGTGGCTGCTGCCCCAACCGGGACAACCAGCAGGTAAATGATAACAAGAGGTTAAACTGATTTCCTAGTTATTTGTCTAGGATATCTGACTAATGTTGGGGTTGTCAAAACAGGACCACCACCATGTACCTACAAGTCCTTCATGGACTGTAAACCCCATACCTACAGCGGGACGGAAGGCTGTAGGGCTTGTAAGGTGGTTTGAGAAGACAGAGTCTGTCTTGCGAAATGCAACTGCCCGCTGCTGATCAGGTGAAGTATGCCACCTGGACATTGGAAGGCGCAGCACTTTCCTGGTGGAATGCTCAGGTACAAATGCTGGGTCAAGCCATGGCCAATGAACTACCTTGGGATGAGTTTAAGGGAATTATGACTGAAGAATACTGCCCCCGAAATGAAGTGCAGAAACTGGAGATTGAGTTCTGGCAACTCAAAATGCAAGGCTCAGAAATTGAAGCCTACACGACTCGTACTCATGAGTTAGCCACTTTATGCCCAGGGATGGTGAATGAAATGCACAAGAGGGTGGAGCATTATATACGGGGATTGGTGCCCGAAATTCAAAGTATGGTAACTGCTTCTAACCCCACTACCATACAACAAGCTATCCGAACAGCCCACAGGGACTGACAGGCAGTTGAGCAAGGACGGTTACCTAAACGGGGGTGCGGTGGCAAAGCGTGCCCGACCAGAAATGCAAGTGGGATGGTTCAAGCAACAAGGGATCGTCATCCAGCAGCCAATCTCAACCTCAACAACAGCAGCAAAGTCAGCAACAACAACGGAAGTTCGATAACAATCGAAGCTTCAACCAGGCGACTCACTCAAATCAAGGACCGGTGGGTATGGGAAGACTGCCGAAGTGCAACCGGTGTAACTACCACCATGTGGGTCGGTGTGATACTTCAAGTCAACGTTGTGGGAAGATTGGTCATGCAGCCAAAGACTGTCGGGGGGTGAACTGATGAAGAAGCCTCAACAATCACAAGAAACTCCGAAAGGTTGTTTTGAGTGCGGAAAAGAAGGCCATTACAAACGCAACTGTCCCAGCTTAAGAGGAATGGTAATGGTAACAACAACAATGGGAACAACAACAATAATAACAATGGCAACAACAATAACAACAACAATGGTAATGGCAACAACAATGGTGGAAACAACAATGGAGCCAAAGGAAGAGCCTTCGTCATTGGCTCAGGTGAGGCTCTAAACGACCCTACAACAGTAACTGGTAAATTTTCGGTAATGGTTGTTTTGCTACCGTATTATTCGATACGGAGCCGATAGAAGTTTCGTGTCCACTAGGTTCTGTAGTCTTTTAAGTGATATGCCCTCAGCCTTAGAATCTAAATACACCGTGAGTTAGCTAACGGCACACAGATTCACGTAACGCATATTCTTAGGGACTGCAAGATAGAGCTTGCTGGTCATACATTCACCATAGATCTCATGCCTGTTACCGTTAGGAAGCTTGATGTGGTAGTAGGCATGGATTGGCTTTCGATAAACAAGCAGAAGTCATATGTCACGAGAAGATCATACGGATTCCCTTGGTGAAGAAGTCCTTACGGTCAGAGGTGATAGGAGTGGTGCGGTGATAGGCATCTCTGTTTATGAAGGCACAGAAGTTGTTACGAAAGGGTCGACTAGCCATATTGGCACTCGTCACAAGAAACAGACCGAGGAAAAGAAGATAGAGGATATCCCGTAGTTCGTGAGTTTCCTGAGGTGTTTCCGGAAGACCTTCCTGGATTACCGCCTCATCGTCAAGTGAATTCCAGATTGAGTTGACTCCAGGAGCCGCTCCAATTGCGAGAGCACCGTACCGGTTAGCTCCGAACGAACTGCAGGAATTATCTGCCCAACTACAAGAGTTGTTGGAAAAGGGTTCATCCGACCGAGTTCGTCGCCTGGGGAGCGCCAGTTCTATTTGTGAAGAAGAAGGATGGTACATTTGAATGTGCATTGACTATAGGGAACTGAACAAGGTTACTATCAAGAATAGATATCCCTTACCTCGTATCGATGATTTGTTTGATCAACTGCAAGGATCAAGCTATTACTCTAAGATTGATCTGAGGTCTGGGTATCATCAGCTGAGAGTTCGAGAAGAGGACATCTCGAAGACTGCTTTCCGTACACGATATGGTCACTATGAATTTTTGGTCATGCCATTTGGGTTGACGAATGCACCAGCAGTATTCATGGACCTCATGAAATCGCCGTGTGCAAACCCTATCTTGATCAGTTTGTTATCGTCTTATTGATGACATACTGATATACTCAAGGACCGAGGAAGAACATGAGAAGCACTTACGTTTAATCTTGGAATTACTTAGAAAGGAACAACTGTATGCAAAGTTTTCTAAGGTGATTTCTGGATACGTGAGGTACAATTCTTGGGTCATATTGTCAACGAGAAGGGAATACATGTTGATCCTGCTAAGATTGAAGCGATAAAGAATTGGTCTGTTCCTAAGACACCAAGTGAGATACGACAATTCCTTGGATTAGCGGGATATTATCGACGATTCATTGAAGGATTCTCTAAGATTGCACAACCTCTCACAGCTTGACTCACAAGGGAACAGTACAAATGGGGTGAGAGTCAGGAATCTGCTTTTCAGTTGCTGAAACATAAATTGTGTAGCGCACCAATATTAGCGTTACCGGATGGTAGTGATGATTTCGTAGTCTACTGCGACGCTTCTATTCAAGGACTTGGATGCGTCCTGATGCAGCGGGATAAAGTGATAGCTTAGCCTCTAGACAATTGAAGATTCATGAGAAGAACTATACCACCCATGACTTGGAACTGGGTGCGGTAGTTTTTGCCTTAAAGATCTGGGACATTACTTGTACGGTACCAAATGCACCATCTACACTGATCACAAGAGTCTTCAGCAATCTTTGAGCAAAAGGAGTTGAACATGAGGCAAAGACGCTGGGTGGAATTGTTAAACGACTATGATTGTGCTATTAAGTACCACCCGGGGAAAGCAAATGTAGTTGCTGATGCGTTGAGTAGAAAAGAGACTGCTAAACCTCGACGTGTGCGAGCTCTGCAACTAACGATTAGTACGCAATTACCTGAACAAATCCGAGAGGCTCAAACGGAAGCTCTGAAAAGAGAAAACATTGGGTCTGAACGTTAAGGGGTATGGAAAAACAATTGGAAGTAAAAGCGGATGGAATTCGTTACTTCATGGATAGAATATGGGTACCTCTACACGGAAATCTGAGAGACTTGGTGATGAGTGAGGCTCACAAGTCCAAGTATTCTATACATCCTGGATCTGACAAGATGTACCACGATTTGAAGGCGCACTATTGGTGGCCTAACATGAAAGCAGATGTAGCTACTTATGTGAGTAAGTGTCTGACCTGCTCGAAGGTTAAAGTGGAGTATCAGAAACCATCTGGTCTGCTACAACAACCCGAGATCCCTATGTGGAAGTGGGATCAAATATCAATGGATTTATTACTAAGTTACCTCGCACTTCTACGGGTTGTGATACAATATGGGTTATCGTGGACCGATTGACAAAATCTGCTCATTCCTAGCGATAAAGGAAACAGACAAGATGGAGAAATAACCGACTTATCTGAAGGAGATCGTTTCGAGGCATGGAGTACCGATCTCAATCATTTCTGATCGCGATTCTCGTTTCACATCACACTTCTGGCAGTCGTTGCAGAAAGCTTTAGGTACGCGATTGGATATGAGTACTGCTTATCATCCACAGACTGATGGTCAAAGCGAGCGTACTATACAGACTTTGGAGGACATGTTACGTGCTTGTGTGATTGACTTCGGGAATAACTGGGAAGTTCACCTACCATTGGTGGAATTTTCTTACAACAACAGTTATCACACTAGCATAAAGGCAGCACCTTTTGAAGCTTTATATGGGAGAAAGTGTAGATCACCAGTTTGCTGGGCTGAAATTGGTGATAGTCAATTAACGGGTCCTGAGTTAGTACACGAAACAACTGAGAAGATTGTTCAGATAAGAAACCGCATGGCCGCAGCGCGAGACAGACAGAAAAGCTATGCTGACAAACGACGAAACCTTTGGAATTTCAGACAGGTGACAAAGTTTATTGAAAGTCTCACGTGGAAAGGCGTAGTTCGGTTTGGTAAGCGAGGAAAGCTAAATCCGAGATACGTTGGACCATTTGAGATAGTGGAAAGAATAGGTCCAGTGGCTTATCGACTAGCCTTACTGATTCATTGAGTGGAATCCATGATGTATTCCATGTTTCAAATCTAAAGAAATGTTTAACGGATGAAACGATGGTCGTACCACTGGAAGAAGTTCAAGTAGATGAACAATTACGTTTCATTGAGGAACCTGTCGAAGTGATGGATCGTGAGGTGAAAACGCTTAAGCAAAGCAAGATACCCATCGTCAAAGTTCGTTGGAACTCGAGACGTGGACCAGAATTCACGTGGGAACGTGAAGATCAAATGAAGCTTAAGTACCTCAGCTATTCGAAAGGACGATGCCAGCCGGCGAAGGTATTGATTAAATTTCGGGACGAAATTTCTTCCAACATGGGGATGATGTGACAACTCATCCAAAACTCACACGATTTCGATTTCCTTGTGCCAATGCAGGACCAGTGATGGAACACTCACCATGTAACGCAATTTTCGGGACGAAAATTCTTTCAACATGGGGATAATGTGACATCCGGTAATTTTCCGTTACCAAACTCCGTTTGTTCCGTTAAGTCTTGCATACACGTGTCGTGCACACACACTAGTTGTCGTTGAACGTTGGTGACTTAACAATAATCAGTAATGTTAAATTGATGATAATTAAGTGACAATGTGATTATTAAGTTATGCTTATGTGATTTAAATGTTAACTGTAATTTTATCGCGTAACGTGAAAACGTGCATATTATTTCGTGTGTTTTGTGATAAATGGAATTATGCATGATTGTTATTGTGACTAATAATAATTGTGTTAGTAGTTAAAAACTATTTAAAAACTATTCAAAAAGCTAATCTTTATAAAATACAAATTATAAGGGTTAAAGGGTAATTATGGATTATAAATAAAATAAATCAAACCCAACCTAATCCCACCCCATCGGCCGCGACGACCTCCCTCCTCCCTCTCCTCTTCGAATTCAGCCAAGAACAAGCATCATCTTCGGTTTTGGTCGATTTCAAGGCATAGAACAGTTGGAATCATCAATTGCAAGCCATTACACGTTTAAAGGTTAGATTTTGTATGTTTTTTAGAGTCTTCATGTTGGCCGAAGTTCATTCGAAAACTGCAATTGGTGGTTGATTGATGCTGTTTGTTGATGTTAATGTGTTGTTAGATAGATTACATGTTAATTAACGTCAAGTATGCAAGAAGGTTGGATTTTTACAAGTTTTTATGGAAATTACATTAGGGCCGAACCCTAATTCGAAACTTGCAATTGGGGATCGATTTGTTGATGTTGGTTAGTGTATTATGTTAGTTGATTGTATTATAGCTAGTTAACGTCGATTATGCAAGAAAGCTATGATTTGATACATTGTTCATAGGTTACTAATAATAGTACTTTATGTTGCATGAATTGATGATTGGTTGATGTATGAATGTTATGGATGTGTTTGTGATGATGATTAGATGCTAGATGTTGATATGAATGTTAGGAATTCAAGAATGCATGTTGTAGTTCATACATTGCTAAAAATAGTAACTTTGGGTATGAGTTGATGAATCATGATGATTAGGTGTTGTTGATCATGTTTAGATGTTGTCATGGACTTGAATTGGTATATAATTGATGAATTATGAATGTAGTGTGAGTTGATGAATTTGGGATGAACTTTCCAAAAGGGAAACTTTAATGGTGCAAATCCTTGAATTGGATGATTTGAGCATGTTTGGGATATTAGGATCATGCTAGTGTGTTCATGGATGGTTTCCAAGGTGATGAAATGTGTTGTTTAGGTTATAGGGATGTGATTTGGTTTGTTACCTGTTTTGGCCTGTTGTGATTCGCATGACTTGTGTGATATCTAGTTGCATGATGATCTAGGTAGTATATGTGGTTAATGAAGTGCTATATGTAATCAAGTTGTATGTGAACATGTATGACATGCTATTGTGTTAGTATTAACGAGTTATCACCTATAATGTCACCAACGGGTCAAACGGGTCAACTGGGTCAAATGTGTCTTGTCTTTCTAAAAACCTGAGTTCCTTGGTTTGTAGAGCACTTAGGGTTCATGTTGATTCTGTGTACATGACTTATGTACTCTTGTGTTCTAGGTGACCTTTGAAGGTTGTCTTTTTCTTTCAAGTTAAGCCTAAGTTAATTCTTGCGCGTATCAGGTGAGTTCTTGCCCCACTTATTTTACATAATCTCTTTTGGGGGAGATAGCATACTGTTGATCACAAACGCTTTTATATATGAGTGTGTATAATATTGATATAGTGTTGTTTACCATGGAAAGTCCTCACACTTTCGGATTGTTAATATTGAATAGCGGGGAAATCTTAGGTAGTACTACTGGGTCTGACGAGCCCCACCTGTGAGACTCGAGGTCATACGGGTGCAATTTTGTCCTACACTTATATGGTGTCGTGACGGGAGGCAACAAACGTAACACAGTCAGCTTCGATCGCGAAATCACTATGATTAATATTTTTATGTTAATAGACTAGCTATCTATTGCAATACACTACTTATGCTCTGGAAACTGTTGATTGGTTTATATTTTACGCAAACTCTTGAACTCACCAACCATGTGTTGACTTGTTTAGTATGCTATTCTCAGGTTAAGGTTGCCAGTTGCCTAGGAGCACGCACACCAGCATCGTTGAGTTGTCTACATTTGTTTGTTTACAAATTTGGGGATTATTTTTACATATTAAACATTTGTGTTTGGGGCGCGTATGTTTTGCGCATTCTCTTTACATACTATTGTTTTGGGTTTTCTGTTTTAAAAACGCTTCCGTAGTATTTTAAACGTTGACTCTGGTTTGTTTATTTATCATATAGAGTCGTTCTTGGTAACTAATGACTGAGATCCTGGTATGTCACGCCTCGCGGTTAAAACCCCGCTCGCGGATTTGAGGGTGTGACAAAATGCGGGGAACAAAAACACATGCAAATTTCACAGTTCAAATGCGGATGAACTATCTAACCTGCAATTTAGACTTATGCTATAACCAGTTCCAAAACCTTATTCTCATACATCTTAACATAGATCTATCATGCTAAACTCTTAAAACAAGCTTACAACCTCATAAAACACGGAAATTCATACACATACATACACAATTAACATTCACGAAGGTTGTAAAACATTTTAAATGATTTTCAGCCCCAAAGAAGTTTAAAAACATAGAATCGGGGTCCTAGAACTCACCTATGCAGCAAACAAGTGAATCTCCTCCCAACTTGTGCACAAGAGTTCAAACACCTAGAACAAGCCAAAACAAACACCCAAACACTAAGAACACATAGAAATCAGTTCTAAGGTTAAAACCTCAAAGAAACCAAACCAATCAATCACAATTACCTACTAACCTTGAAGATTCTTCTTCTTCTTCACAATTCGACCGAGAGAAAACACAAAACCCAGCTTTCTTTCTTTCTTTTCTTCTTCGGAAAGCAGCAGCAGAAAGAGCATGGGCGACCATGCTCTTTATACACCCACTTTTGACTTTTGTACTATTTTACACTTTTCACCCTTCAACTTTGGCCTTATAAAAATTCGGGTGTTACAAAAAAAAATTCGTTTTGTTTATTATTATTTCATTGTTTAAAAACTATGGGTTTGTTTTGTAGTAAATTTTTTTTATATAAAACTCTTCATTTAAAAAAATGAATTTAAAATATTTCATAATTTAAAAAAAAAAAATTATTTTAGAAAAAAATCATAGTTTTAGACAATTTTAGTTTTGAGAAAAGTTTATTTAATCAAAATTCTTAGTTTTTATTTAATAAAAATTATCATTTAAAAATTAATGATTAAAAGAAGACTTGAATTTATAATATAGAGAGAAAAGGAGAAAAAATTGGGAATTAGTTATTTTATTTTTTAAAATAATATAAATAGTTTGGACGGTAAAACTAAGGTGAGAGAGATTGTGTGAATGTCATGTGACATCTCATTTAAATTATTATTAAGTTAGATTTATGTAAAACAAGTTTTACCAAAAGCGCAACATTTATTATCTGATGACATATATTCTTCCGTCCGTCGAAGTAGCAATATTGTTTTGTGCACATGTGCGATTCCGCCTTCCATGCGAGGAATTTCACTAGAAGTAATTTGCGTGCACATGTGCCTTCGTATTTTATATTTTTTCAATTTGAGTTGTGTACGAACATTGTTTTTCTAGTCTCAAACGACTTCTTCACTTAGAGGAGAAATTAATGTCATGTTTTAATTTGATTACCATCAAAATCGTCATCATCTTCATGCCACTCAAATCATGATACAACATTAAAAATCCAAACAAAAGTAACTTCGCAACAACCAACTTAAGTTGTGCTTTCATATTTCAATTTGCAGTTCCAAAATAACTTACCACATATGGACGATCAAAGATTCGTGGTGGGGTGGATGTTGGTGTTGTGGCCAGTGATGGGTGGTGATTAGTGACAATGTCAACATCATTGAATCTTTTGATGTGTATGTTTAAAATTTTAAATATTAGATAGCTTTTATTTTCTAATGTCTTTTGGTTTAATAATATGGGGTAGTATTTCACTATTTTGGACTTGAGATCTTTTATGTCTAAGTTTCAAAATTGGCTCAGATGGTTTTCTGAAAATAAGGAGTTTCTTTTTTTTATGGTGTTTATGTGTAAGTCGGATCTAAAACGTCAAAATCATTATAAACGGTTGATATTTTGTCTAAAAAAGTTTTGACGCAAAACTTTTTAATGTAAAAGATGTAACAAGTAATCTCAACCATCAATTGTTTTAATCAATGGTTGATATTAAATAATAGAAAAAAAGTTTGTAAGAGGATATTTCAGTCATAACCGTTTTTGTTGACTTTTTTAAAATCCTCCCACTTTTTTAAACCTTCTTAACTTTCGTATATGACGTTATTTTAAAAAAAAATACACCATAAAAACGGATGTTTTATGTTTAAAATGAGTACAATGGCGCTATATTAAAAGATAAAAAGAAATATACATTTTTCAGCTCATATGAAATCTACACGTAATTGTGTATTTAGTGCAGTTAATTGTGTATTTTTGTTTGTTAATGTGTTTTTCTAAACACTATTGTGTTGTTTTAAAATGATGAATCGTAAAATAAACATAATGATTAAATAAAATTGTTGTGTACTCCTAGTATGTAAAAGACAATTATAAACTATCAACTAATTAGTATAACACATTATAAACAACGTTAAAATATCACAATTGTATAAAACGTTGTTTCTTTTCTATTCGTCATTGTGTTTTCTAAACACTATGAGTTTTGAAAAACAAATTGACGAAACAACATCATTGTGTACTTGTAATTGTTAAACGCAATATTATCGTAACGACAAGTTAATATAATATATAAAAAAAGTGTCAAAAATAACACGAATTGATCTAAAACATAAAATATAATATTAAATAAATATAACAAATGATGAAAAGTATTTGATACAACGACCTAATATCTAACACAATGGGCTGACATATTAAATACAATAACGTGACGTATTAGTCACAAGATCTGATTTATTTGACAAAATGATTAAAGTGTCATCAAATTTAAAAACAATAAAAAGACACATGTTAAGCCTAAAATCATTTTTAGATTATTTAGTTAAATACATTTTGTATTATAACTCTACTTTATGTTTATATGTATGCAATAAGATTCATTTCAGAACACTAACTTATTTTGAGACATCGAGAACACATATAAATCTTTAATGTTTTTTAATTATTTGTATTAATAAATATAGTTTTCACAAACAAATATGTATGTTATATACAATAAAAAAATTAACATACTTTTTGTCATATTTTCTTTTGATTTTTAAACATGACCTACACAGGCTTGGTTATTTGTCGGTATTATAACATATACATTACTTAAACGTGTGTAGGTTGATTAAATAAACAACTTTTTCATATTTATTTATTTACTTAAAGATAGATGTATGAATTTTACATTTGAATTATTTTCTTATACTTTAAAACAATTTTAGATTGAAAAACAAAAAGAAATAATTATTTGTTTCTCGTTTAAAATTGTTCTTTGTTAACTCTCTTCTGTATATATATGCACGTGTATATAGTGTTTGCACACACGCGCATGTGTTTATGTATATGCTAGTCTTTGATTCACGTAAGTACATTAAAACTAAGTCTACAATTTTGTTTGATGGCATATCTATACAACAACATGTCGTTCACAAACAGAATAAAGGGTCGACTATGGCGGTATCAACGTATACTCATTAGTATTCATGTGACTAGCATATAGTTAATGCAAGAATGCAACACTTTAATTGACTTAAAGGATATAAATAAATAATTAAGAAACCGTGAAACTCTGCGTAACGTATGTGATCGTGGTAAGACGGAAGTTAAGGAATGATGAAACTCATAATTATGTATGCATGATAAAAGTGAAAGTGTTAGATACGTGTCCGAACTTTTCATTATGAATCAAATCAGAAACTGTTGTTTGCTCTTCTAGAAAAATTAAAATGAAGGTCTAAATTAAACCACTATCAATTATTTTATTTCTTGTTAACATTAGAATAACATTTCTTTTAAAAAGTGAGGTTTATATGTAAATCCTAGGGTTGTTCGCATATTTTTTTTACATCTAACTTATTTTTCTTTTAGTGTACTGAGATTATTTTCTTGTATCATTACATGTTTCATATAAACATTTGTTAGTGATACAATTATAACAAATAAACTTTTTTTTTTTGAAACGACGACTAGCTACAAGGATTAAAAGCTATGGTTGCAACAAAAGTCGTTCTTATAGCGGATAACTTTTAGTTACAACAAAATCTTCATAATAAGTTCGACTCATATGGTAAAAAAATCATTGCAACAGGTCATGTCGTTGCAATAAAGTTGTCAGCACAAATTCAAAGACAAAAACTTATACTCAAACTACTTTTAACTCAATTTTTCAAAATACATTAACCTAGTTCTGATTATTTAACATTTTCAAACTCAGTAACATTCCCATATAATAAAAACCCATACATGTCAAAATATTTAAATTTGTTCAAGTGCATGACAAACATTTAACCAAACATATTCTTCAAATAATTTGATCTTACAAAATCAAACTACCTAATCAGTTGCATTATCTTCTTGATCATCTTCTTAATCGGGTTGACGCGACGATGTACGGAAAGTAGCGCAACAGTTTTTGTCATACTTTCTTCACCATTGTGTTTGTGTCAACCCGGTTACTCTAGTTACAAACTGGATAATTTTGCATGGAGGCATTCTCTTTCCAAAACAAAAGATAGGTATTAATGCAAACATACTAACCTAATCTTCCTTAGCATTTTCTTAGCTTCATAATGTGAGATTAAAAATGTGATTTAATTTCTAGAATGAAACTCTTAGGAACTCTAAAAGCTTGTCAAATGAAATATTCGTCCCTATATGTTGATGACTAACATGCATAATTTTTTTTAGAATGTTTTGGAAAGGCATTCAGTTGCAACTAGGCCGGTAAACTCAGTAATAAGCTCTATAAACAATACATCAAATTTTGAGTCTAAATTAGTTCTATCTTCATCTATATTTTCGTCGTGTGTATTCTACTCTGTCATTACATCATCAAGTGCATCAAACATCTATTATTTGTTGCTAGATTACGTGTGTTTGGAGCCAAAGGCTTTATATCTTCAAAGCTAGGATATATATCACCATTATAAACCCATGTCGTATATGATTGAAGAAACCACAGTCATGTATATTTTCATAAATCATAAATAAATTTGGAGTGATCGATTTGAACTGACACAATGTTTACACTGCAAAACGTTTCGTCTTCATTGTTGAGATGGTGCTTGGCAATCTCTATTAAATTTTTAAGACTGTTTAAGTAATATGAAGATCTCTGATTTTACAAGTTAATCCAACTCTTATCAATTGCCTTAATTGTTTTATTATTAAGAATTATATAGGCATGTATACATAAAGATGCATATATACATACAATAAACGATATAAATACATGTATTTGTGGTAAACCGTTGCTCTAAAACGGTAGATCCTAATCTAATTTTTAAATATTTCATATCATATGTATACATTCTAACAAGTTGGCTATATATGAAAAAATCAGCAAAATTTCCTCTTAATTCCCCAAGCCCAAACGTAATAGAGTAAGAAGAAAGAGCTACTAATTTTTCTTAAATTTGTGAACTCGTTAAAATATATACATAGCATAAATTAGATAGATAGAATATTTAAAAGTAGTCACAAATCAAAGATAATTTTAAATTTATCCTTATTAGATAAATTTTGAGTAGTAATATTTTAGAGGGTCATCCTAAATAGACATACACACCAAAAACATGCATATACACATACAAAAACATAAATGCACAATTAAAAATTTTAATTCAAGAATAAACAATCGTCATATTTCAATTTCGTCAATTTCATATAAATCATATATACATACACAAAAACAAACATAGATACGCATATGCATAAATAAAAGTTCAAAAGTTAATATGCGTACCTTACCAAGGAGATAGAAAACTGAACTAAACCCAACCTACTCAACACAAAATTCCTCATTTATTATACAATACAATTAAATCAAATGAATTAAAAAGGTAATATTTTCCCAATGAGTTCCTAATTTATAACCTAATTTATATAAATATACATACATATACATATACATACACATACACCTACACCTACATACATCATATACATACATATAAACATACAAATGCAAATACATATAAATATCCATAAACCTACACACACATATACATACATATACACCTACAAATACATATATACATATACGTACATATAAACGTACATATGCATATACGTATAAATATACAAAAACCTCACCTACATATACATATATAAATATGCATACATATAAACATACAAATACATATACATAGGGCTGCAAACGAACTGAACGTTCAGCGAATAGTTCGTAAACCGTCCGGCTGGAAGTTCGTTTATGTTCGTTCGTTTAGTAAATACACGAACACGAACAAGAAAATTTCGTTCGTTTAATTACACGAATGAACATGAACACAAGTCGCGTTCGTTCATTTGTGTTCGTGAACGTTTAATAAGATGTTCGTTTATGTTTGTTAATGTCCGTTTATGAACGTTCGATAATGTGTTCGTTTATGTTAGTTAATATGTTCGTTTATATTCTTAATTTTTGTGTCACTTATATTTATGACTATTATATCAAGTATTTTTTTATATTTATGTTAAGTTTTTATTTATTTTTGGTTTATTTTGTGTAATGTTTGTAAAAAAAATATAAATTTTATTCTAAAATAAATCTGTAATCATTTGTATTCGTTTGTGTTATTCATGTTCATAAACAGTTGTTTGTGTTTGTTTGCTTTTGTTTGTGTTCATTTGCGTTCGATAAGTTTTTGTGAACAGTTCATGAACGTGTTCATTTTCTAAATGAACGAACACGAACAAAGAATCTTGTTCGGCAAGTGTTCGTAAACTGTTCATGAACAAGTTTATTTCTTAACGAGCGAACACGAATAAAGCATTGTTCGTGTTTGTTCGGTTCGTTTGCAACCCTACGTATGCATATACGTAACATATACATCCAAACATATACACACATATGCATATGATGCATACACATATGCATATGATACATACACATACATATATACTTGTACATACATATATACATACACATACAAACATATACATAACATACAAACCAAATTCATCAAAATTCACAAAATGCATGGAATATACATCTAATTTCATACAAATTCAAAACTAAAACTAGTATAATTGCAAACTTAATCAAAATAGTTTAAAAAATGCGTAAAAAGGATACATGAGCGTGTGTGTGTGAGGTTGCCGATGCGCGGGTGTGTGGCCGAAGGGAGGTCGGCAGTGGAAATCGCCCTGTTGAGGTCAAAATCGGAGAGAAATAGGTGACAGTAAAGGTTTTTTGTGTTTAGGATCAAACGACGAAGACGATTGTTGCTTCTACGGTTAGCCCTAACTGTAACATATAGAGAAGACATGTTTCCGCTACATACGATCAAAACGTTGTCATTTGGTGTATTCCAGAAATAAATAAAAAGAAAAATATAATATCACCTTACAATGATAACATGTAGTTGCCAGAGGTTTTTAGAAAAAAAATTTCTTTTTCCCTGTACAAAAAAAAAATAGAGTAAAATAACGGATGGTTCTTGGATTCGGTCAGAATTTTTGATTTAATCCTTAAAGTTTTAAAATTACGAATATAATACCTAAAATTATATTTAGTTTTTTATCAAAAGTTTCTACTTTGTCGGTACAACTAGTGATGTTAAATTTGTCAAAATGATTATTTTACCTCTAAGGATTATCAATGTAATTTGCATTTTAATTTAATTTAATTTTCATTTTTATCAATATGTTTATTATATAATACACAACAAAAAAAAAAATTTAATGTCTTTTCTAAAATGTTTAGTTTTCAAATTTTTTAACCATTTAAAACGTCTTTCTTAAAACTTTTTATTTTAAAAGATAATTTTTAAAATATTATCGTCTTTCTTAAAGCCAATTGATTTTTAAATGCAATTTTAAAAACGTCTTTCTTTTTATAAATATTAATTTTGAAACCATTTATTTAATGTATTAAAAAATATTAAAAAAGACGTTTTGTAACCTTTTGGCTTTTAAAACTCTTGAATATTTAAAAACGTCTTTCTTAAAACTTTTTATTTTAAAAGATAATTTTTAAAATATTATCGTCTTTCTTAAAGCCAATTGATTTTTAAATGCAATTTTTAAAATTATTCATTTTATAAATATTAATTTTGAAACCATTTATTTAATGTTTTAAAAAATGTTAAAAAAGACGTTTGAAAATGAACTGTTTTAGAAAAAAAGACGTTTATAAAATTGAGAGTTTTTTAAAATATGTTTTAAAAATTGAATGATTTAAAAAAAGAAATTTAGAAAACCAAGTTGTTTAAAAAACCATATAAAAACACTTGGCGGTTTTAAGAATGACGTTGTTAAAGAAACAGTTTAAAATGTTAAAAACGAATATTTTAAAAATATGTGTTTAGCAACTTTTTTATTTGCGTATTAACTAATGTTATTAAATAATAAACATAAAAATAATGAATAAAAAATAATATAAAAATAAAAATATAGCTTTCTTTTATAAAAATAATACTATAGTTTAAAGATAAAATAAATGGATGGTTAATGCGGTTAAATTGCCAATTTTATAATTTTTAACATCACTAACTGTTGACTAACAAATTTAAAGACTGTAGATGAAAAAGAGTGAAATGTTAGGGATTATATTCAAAAAAAATTAAACTTTAAGGAAGAAATACAAAATTTTAACATAATGGCAGGGGCTATTTGTGTAATTTATTAGAAAAAATATTATTATTGATTGGTGACAACTATAGATTTTTCAGTGAGCGTCAAAATATCTCTACATCGCGCCAAACCATTTCATGACGACTTGTAGTGGACACTCTTTTAGTCCGGTAAAAATCTTAGGACAAGTTATAGTAGCGACTTGTTATCACTGTAGGGTCATATGTAGCAAGACACCTTCCGTTGCTAAAAGTCTCGTTGTCAAAACGGTAGTTTCTTGTAGTGCATGCTAAGATTCAAACTCTGTTTCTCTAAAGAAACTCAAACGCTTACTACGAAACTACCAACTCTAAAACAAGTAATTAAGATAACAAAAATTGGTGATATTGCAGCCTAGAAAGTGGAGTGAGTTCCTTGTGTAATACGTGTTTGTAAAAAAAATATTGTCATAAAAATTATAATATTATACTCTATACGATTAGAGAAATTTAGCTACAAGAAGGTTTGTTGGTTTTATATTATAGCCACAAATGTTTTCTTTTTTACATAATACTATTCTTTGTGCTCATATCACAGCGTAAATAAATTTACTAATAAAATATATTATTTTTATATTATAGTAATTTCGGATTTTTGTGTTATTTTCTTTCTTTCGGGTTTTTCTAAGAGCGTAGAGGTTGTCCTGACCTGGATTTGAAGTCGGGTTTCTTAATGTCTTAAGTTTTACGTCAAAATAACCGTTTTTAAGGCGTATTTTTGGTGTTCACGTTTTGATATTTGGGATCGTGACGGAATTTCAGGCGCAATGCTCGGGGACAAAAACCTAATTATGATAAATTTAGATCGTTGATATAATGTAAGAATAATTAATTACAACCACTCAATTTAGCAATTTCATTTCATTTTATAACTTTTCAATCCATAATTCTTTTTGTTGTTTAGTAAGTACAATTGAAACTTTCTTTGCAAATTATGGAGAGTCTAATAGAAACACTTACGTATGTTTACAAGCGTCTAGCTCAATATCAAAGAAGATAAGATGATTATGATAACGTTAACTTTTAACATAACATCATAGGCATCTCGTATACAACTTTTAACATAACATCATAGGCATCTCGTATGTGTCTTGTTCTTGTTGGATGATTACATTTCTCCAATAAATATCATAAATCATAGGCATTTCATTAACTAACTCGAAAGATAATTCACTCCTACTATAAGGTTAGAGAAGATAATGGTATACACTATGCTTGCATAATAATATTGGAATCAAAACTAGATGAACATAATAGTTACTAAACAAAATAAAATAATGCTGGAAATGAATACCAACTGCCTTTAGTGTGAAACTTTTAACGAAGAGAATTAATAAGTGTGGTAGGCGTACCTTTCATTAACAAATCAACAATCTGGTAAATAATGGGTACATAATGAAAATAAAGGCTCTGAACAAGCAACATGCATGTCTAGTATGAAATGAAGATCAATTTTTGAATGTCTGGTGCTCTAGCTATATCCTGGTTTAGCTGCTAAATAAGTTGCACCAAAATTGCCATGTGTGGATCATGTAGTATAATCTAGAGCTCCTATGGAAATAATCCAAAGAATCTCTATTGATGTGTTAGCAAGATCTTATACTCAACACCATTGTTTCTGGGGCCTTCGGCTGAAAAACTTATATATGTAAAAAACACATAATAGCTGGTGGTAAAAAGCATCATTGGGGCACCCAAGCTAGTTAGTGCCTACACATGCATGAATAGTAAAGGAAGTTGACATGCATGAATAGTAAAGGAAGTTGACCTGCGATAGTAAGGCTAACTATCACACCCTCAATTTCTACAAACGAGGTTTTACCGTTAGAAGTATGACATGTCAGGATTTCAACCAATAGTTACACAAAACGACACGTTTATTACAAAAACATATCATTAAAGTTTATCAATTAAAACCAAAACAATTCAAAACCAAGTTTCCAAAGTAACATTGCGGAAGCAAATTTAAATAATAATCCATAAATCAGAACTACGCAAAACACACGTACCCAAACTAAATACCAACTGTAAAAACCCTGTTAACATTTATGAAATGACCAATAATGCATGAACATTAGTGATGTGCTTCTAGCAATGTAAACCTTTATGAACCTGAAAAAATGTTCATACAGTAATACTAATCTAGTAAACAAGTGATCATACAGTAATAATGATCTAAACAGAAGAACATATTAAAATTATGTTTCTCTTCTCCAAAAAGAGTACAAGTAAAGTGGAACCGTAAACTCATCTATATGACAGCAACGATTAAATGCAGAGAACAAATGCTTAGGTTTTCCAACCACCTAGATTTACTTTTAATATTTAATTAATATTAAAGATTAACAATTGAACTGTATGGTTTAGCACTCTCAACAAACTCAACACCCGACAAAGTTCATTTATTCAAATATATATATATATATATATATATATATATATATATATATATATATATATATATATATATATATATCATGCACAAATACACACACATGTATATATACATACACACCATCTATAAGCACACACACAAGCGCGCGCGCGCGCACACACACACACACACACATATATATATATACACACACACACACACACACACACACACACACACACACCATGCCCACTCCATATTCTTTTACACATCCACGACCACATAACTAAGAACACTATCATAGCCAAACCCTGGTCGGTTCCCACCAACACCACTCGACATAGCCTCAATATGTTCATGCACATGCAATCGATTTAAATAACACATATCACACAACCGCCTTTGGTTCACAAGAAAAGACACTCACCAAACTGAGAACCATGTAAACCTACACCCATGCCCTAAAACCGAAACACTATAAGTAGACATGACTACACTCACATGCTACGCATACCCGGAAAATTCACACACCACCCTAACCCTAACCATAACCCCAAACTGAGACCAAAACCCCATGGTTGAGCTCGCGCACCAAACCACCGACTCACTTGCAACCATGAGTCACCCCCAACAACTCTATTGGAACTATTATCCTTCTAGCGCGACCACCACCCAAAGCCATACCAAAATACCCTACTTGCAACCCCATTGAACACACACTCATACTAACCACACACCTTATACACATATGCATAAATCTACACCTACACCACAAGCATACATAGATACCCGGTTCATGTATTCCATTCATATACATGCACAAACATACATACATACATACATATCACACACGTATAATGAATATACATACATCCAACATACACTACAACCGAACTAGCCATCATCCTAACCGTTCCTTCACCCGTGAGCAACCCATTTCTGGACAAAACTGGAACCTGAAACCGAAACTATACTTTTATGATAAAAAGGAAAAACATACCAAGTGGTTTGCAGAGGAGGCGGGAGACCATGATTGGGTAATGGAAAATAATAATACTTAGGTAACGGAAAATAAATGGGTAACGGAACAAGTGACGGAAAATAATTGGGTAACGGAAAAGAGGTTAACCTGAAAATGCGGGGTGTTATACCAACACTTATTGTCCTCTTAAGATAACAAAGTATGCAATTAAGTGCCATTAATAACAATCTGTAAGATGCCATGGAAAATGAGAAGCCTTACTAACGCATATATGATCTATGGGGCGAGTCAAGGTGAGACTCTGTATGACACCGATTGTGTTCTGATCCTTTAAAGGATCTTTGCAAGGGTATACCTAAAAGTTAAGAAAAATGTTTCCATGGAGAGACTTGGGTAGAAAGAGGTTTACATTAGTTGAGACTTGTGTGTTGAAGTTCCGGTAAGTACCTTTGTAGAGAATGATGCAGAGTATTATCAATGAAATTGTCATGTATACCTAAAAACATAACTGAGTTTGCCCTAGATCTCCGTAAATATATCTACAGATGTATGTGTAACTTACACGACTGTAAACTTTAGAATTGAATAAAAAAAACCATTTGTCTAAAAGACCAAATAAACAATATGGAATTGACATATGTAATATTTAGAATTGAATAGAAAATGTAATATTGCCTTTAACAATCACCAACATATCAACAACATCTTCTATTTTCTTCAATCTGTTCCTAATCCTAATTGATTTTGTTCAAATCTTCTTTAGGTTTTTGATTTTATTCAATCCAAACTCAATCTAATTTTAATATAAATTAATTCTTCTTCTAGATCTATGTGTTCTGATCAATGTGTTATTAAGCTTCTTAATCTTCTTCATCATCTTTGATTTTTCAAAACCAAGATATATCTTGTTTTTCATACAGATTTCACTTAATTTTATTCATATTTAGAGTCTGAAATATCATCCTCTATATAATAGAGCCTTTTCTTTATCGAGAATCACTTTGATCTGCTTAATTTTTTACTTTGTAATTTATACTTTATCTTCAAACAGGATTACGGATGTTCAAATTAACGGTAATACAATCATTTTTAATACGCATTATATGTCAAAATATCACATAAACACAACATGTTTTACGTTGTTTTACCCGGAATGTGCTAGTTTACCCTAAATCGGCTAAAAACATCTTGTTTTATGTTAAATAAGCACATAACATATTATTTTATGTCAAAACAACAGATAATGTGTTATTTTACATGAAAGTAGCAAGAAACGTGTTTTTTCGCATGAAAGCGCTCATAACATCTTGTTTTACATGAAAACAACACAAAACGTGTTGTTTTATATGAAAACAACACAAAACTTGAAAATAATACGGGACGTGTTGTTTTAAATGCTACCAACACACGAAAACATCATAGAATGTGTTGTTTTATGTTAAAACTATAGAGAACATGTTGTTTTATTATAAAACAATACAAAATATGATGTTTTACCTTGTTATTCTTACCATAAATAACACAAAAATATATGTTGTTTTATATATTTATTACCTAGAATAGTACAAAACATGATACCGTAAAACAATACATAATGTAAAACAACATAGAGTGTGTTTTCTTATTATGTAACAGCACAGAATGCATTGTCTTATCGTAAAACAACATAATTTCATAATAGATTTAAGTAGCATTTTAACATAAGTCAGCACAGAAGGTGTCGTTTTACCCTAAAACAGCACAGAACATATTGTATTACCCTAAAACAACACAAAACGTGTTGTCTTACTGTAATATAGCACAAAAGTATTGTAGTACCGTAAAACGACACATAACGTGTTATTTTATCATAAAACAGTATAGTTCGTAACAGTGATTTTTTTTGTTTAAAAAAGTATTGCAATACTATATTTGAATTAAAAAGGAAAAAATGTTAAATTTTATGGTGTGATTTAATTTAAAAACTAATATTGTATAAAAAAGTTATGTACCTATAAATAAAGTACTAGAATTTAAAAAGTCAACAAAAATGGGTTTTCATATAATACCTTTGGGGCCAATTTTGTATTAAAAAATAATCACTTCTATTAGTTTATGAAATATAGAGCTGAGATCATTTCTTAAGCTTTTTATAAAAATTTGTTTTTTTATTTTAACAAACCTATATATATATATATATATATATATATATATATATATATGTATGTATGTATATATGTATATATATATGTATGTATATATATGTATGTATATATAGTATATATATATATGTATGTATATATATGTATATATATATATATATATATATATATATATATATATATATAGGAGAGTTCCGATGAAAACTATAGAAACCACTTTATAGCCTTTGATTTAATTGATGAATGATTTAGATCAATTAGTGGCATGATGTAATTAAATGAATAATTAAGGACGCATTATTAGTCATTAAGGGTAAAATAGAAAACCATATTGTTTTAATTTGGAATAACCCACTATCAAACAAAATTTTCTAAAATTACTCTTTTCACTCTCATGTATGTTATTCATCAAACACAAACTTATTTATAAAAATAATACTAAACTGTTTTTTATTTTTATAACAGAAAGAAGAACTGAGAGTTTCAATATGTTACGTATATGTATCAGTGTGTCATGTATATGAAAACAATGTTACGTATACATAACACAATCAAACTTCAAATGTTATCAACAAATCGAATTTCAAATCCTCTTACCATCTAAATCGTATTGAAGAATCTTGTTACATAATACATATATATAGTCTTTTCCAGTTACGTATATGTAAGTATAACACATATAACAAGTACAAAGCATTTTATCGAACTAAAAAAATTACACATATATAGACATGGTTACTTATAAATTAAAAATTATGAAAATCAAGTTATAAAGTAAAATATCACCAAAACATTAATAGACTTTTAATACAAATTTTTAGTATATGTAGTAACAAGTGATATGTCACCAAACATTAGAAGAAATTAAATAAACAAACAATGTTCCGTATGTGTAGCAGCAGTGTTTCGCATATATAACGGTAGTGTTACGAGTTCATCATAATTATCATCATCATCATCCTCATCATCATCTTCTTCAAGCTCATCATCAATTTATTTTCGAATTCATCATCCTCACTTTCAAAGCACTATAAAAAAATAAACAAATAGTTAATATTCTATATTTCTTAAGAAACAAACCGACATATGTTATGACCCAATAATCACCAATTGTTGTTAAATACCTGGTTACATATACGTAACTACCACTTGTTACAGGTATGATTTTTACTTAAATGTAACCCACATGCTTACGTATGTGTATGCTAATAAGAACATGAGCGTTATATGTTTCATTAGCCAAAATACAGGTATTAATTATGTATGTATAAATTTATTACTAACAAGGATTCTATTCATATATATAACAACAACAACTAAAATTCTTATTTATGATTATTTAGTACATATATATAACAGTAGCAAAATCATAATTTGTATAAATACAACAGCACTCATACGTATACGTAAGGAATTAATCTAGATATGTTTTGATTTATAATAAACGAAGCATACATATAAATATAGGTAATCAATCATTTGAATTAAGAATTGGTACAATAAACGTACCGATACGTATACGTAACTATAATTAAATAAACGTGTACCTTGATCTTCAGCAACATCATGATCGTTATTTATATTTTGATACTGATCAGAAGGATACATAGTTGTTGAATTATCTATTGCAAACAGATCATCCATGTTATCGATACTATCATAAGCATTAAATGTTGTATTGCTTGTTTCATCAAATTCATTGATTGGAATCATTAAACCGGCCAGTAGTACTACCGTCCTTCGCTTGACATTGTATCAGCAAACAAAGCAAAAATTAAATCAAAAACCATAAAAGGATTAGCATATGAAATCATAGATCTCATGTAACAAACCTTTAAAAAATAGATTCAAGATGGCGATGGAGAAGAGTTGAATTTTGTTAAAAGAATGGTGATGATGAACACCCCCTAAAATGATGATGATGAAGTGTCGACAATGGTGATTTAGTTATTAACTATAATTCTTTAACATCTTTGCACAGAGATCTCGATGGAGGTGAATAGAATTTACTAGATGAAATTATCATAAATAACCCTAAAATTACAAAAACACCCTTTTAATTAAAACAATTAAAATTATTTTAAAAATCTATGATTGGTTGATGGTGGTTTTTATGATTTTCATTTATAACCATGGTTTTCATTTGATATCTCTCTATATATATATATGTATCTGTACTACTATATAATACATATTAGAAGAATAAGATAGTAATTTTATTAACAGTGTAAGACACCTATACAATAATTTAAACATAGAATACAAATATTTTATGTAATAGTTTTTTTTGCCCCCATTAATTAACTTGTTCTAATTATTATATTATTTAATACATATTACTAATACATTATTTAATAATATGATATTATTTAATTTACTTCATTAAATTTTATTTTATTTATAATAATATAAATTGATATTCAAATGTATAGTTACTAATCATATTTTTATAACTAAATACTATTTAAATTAAGTATTATTTTATTTAAATACTTATATCTATACTACTATATAGTACATATCTTTAAATAAAGATTTAATTTTACCAAGTATACAAGTTTGGAAGCAACAAGTATAAAGGTGTGCAAGACATTTAAGAGGAGTAGAATAGGAAATTAATTAAAATTTTAAGACACTTTAAGGGCAATATGATAAATTATCCACTAAATTTTATATACTTTGATATTTTGTCATTGTCACTTTCATGTATTTAATAAACATTATTAATACATTATTTAGTAATATAATATTATTTAATTCACTTCATTTAATTTTATTTTATTAATGATACTCTAAATTGATATTTAAATTTATATTACTAATTATATTTTATAACTAATATTTTTTAGGGGCATATTGTGAGTTTAATAATTTTAATATTTATCTATACCTTTTATAATAAAAGTGAAGGTAGGATAGAATGATAATTTTACATAAGAATCAAGACACTAATATGAAAAGTCATACTTAAATTTTAAAAAAGTAACCATTTTATTCCATTTATTCCCTTACAATAAAGTATAACATATGATGCTTATAATACAAATGCTAAAGCATATACACGCGGCCAAACAAAACCACCATTTACTTTCAATGTCGTTCATCCATTACGATTGAGCATTAATCTCTCTTCCCCTTTCCCTTTCAGGTTGTTAACAGCTCAATAACAATCAAGATGTTAATTTTTGGTGACGATTTCTCCATTAACATTCTTCGGTCTAAGCAAATCACCACAGAAAGCTGCCTTCGATGATCATGAAACTCTAACCTACAATAATAAAACATCCCCCCCCCCTAAAATCTAGATAATAAGTGATTTCCAACCATAAATACCGCCCATGCTTTTACTATCTTGTTGGGATAATATAGCTGTCTTAAAAACTTTTATAATATATGTAATTGTTTTCTCTCATTCAATTTTTTTAATAATTATATTTGATTTTTTAATTTACGTCATAAAGCACCGAGCTAATACTGACTAAAATCGAATTCCCAAAAAATCACGCAACAGTCGTACCGCCGCAACGCGCGGACATTTCCACTAGTATATATATATGTATAAAAGAGGGATTAAATGAAAACCATATTATACTTACTCTTAAAAGGTAAGGTCGGGGGAGTTTTTTTACCTTTTTAATAAATCAACTATTATATATAATTAATGTCACAAAAGATTGAACACAAGTTTGAGTTTGTTGCAGTGGTTTTGAAGCTCAAACCTTTGAGAAATCTGTATTGGCGCCTCAGGTTCAACTCTTTGTTAGTTTTTTTTTCTCTCTTTTGCTTAACTTAGTTAAAAAGGTCCCTCGTAAATGTGTTTATGATAAAACGTACCCCTTAACTGTCACCTTTTAGTATCTCCATCTTTCCATTCCCATCTTAAAATACAAAGAGTTAATTACACGATTGGTCCCTGTGGTATGCTAATATTGCACTATTGGCCCCAACTTTTGGAAAATCACAGGTTTGGTCCCAACTGTTTGACAACTCGTAACACGATTTGTCCCTAATAATAACTTTTATTAAGTTTTTCAGTTAAGTGGATGTGAAAAGTCTAAAATACCCCTGAACTAAAAGAACAAAATGTATAATAAAGTGGGTCCCACTGTCCCACTTCTTCTCTCCTACCCCACCCCAACCCACTCTTCTCCTCTTGTCCCCCACCGCCGCATCATCACCACCAGTCGCCACCATTATCACTGCCTGAACACCGTCAGGATTATAGCGTTGATCACCCGAAACTATCACCCATCAAGATCGCCATCGTCCGCTTGGCACCGTCCAGAACCATCACCACCGTCCAGAACCACCAACCACTACCAAGGTCGCTGACGACATATGCCCATATATCTGAGCACAACCACCTTCCCAACACCCTACCCCTACCATTAATTACTTTTGTCCCTTTCCCCACCATTGATCACCCACCAACAACTATCACCTAACACCATCACCGGTGGTGATTTGTCACGGTCGTCTTAGTCCGTCAAACAGAAAGAATACAATGATGGTGCAGTGGTGGTGATGTTCTTCTGATTGAACGTGATGATGGTGGTAGTCTATTGGTAGTGGTGATAGAGATGGTGGTTGTTTGCCAATCATGGTGCGGTAGTAGTGAAGGTCTTCGAATTGAATGTGGTGATGGAGGTGGTTGCCGGCAGTGGTGGGTTATCCGGAATGGTTGATCGTCGGGACTCTGGGAGTTTGTTAATGATGATGTTGTGGTGTGATATATGATATATGATATATATATATATATATATATATATATATATATATATATATATATATATATATATATATATATATGTGTGTGTGTGTGTGTGTGTGTATGTGTTATTAATACACATATATATATATATATATATATATATATATATATATATATATATATATATATATATATATATATATATTAATTAATAAAAAATGGGTCCCATATATATTAATATACATTTTGTGTTTTAGTTAAGGGATATTTTAGACTTTTCACATGTACTTAACTGAAAACTTAATAGAAGTTAGTGTAAGGGACCAATCGTGTTACGAGTTGACAAACAGTTGAACCAAACATGTAATTTCTCAAAAGTTAGGACCAAAATTGCAATATGAGCGTAATATAGGAACCAATCATGTAATTAACTCAAATACAAAATTAAAACTTTCTACCACCTCATGTTTACAGTTTAGACATTTCTAATTTACAACTTAGACTCTGAAACTTTTAGTGTTACAAACTGACTGACTGACGCTGATTAATTTTTTTTCAGCAAGTTTTGTTCGTTAATTAAAACATAATAATTTGTGGTTTTAATTAATTTTTTTCTTGGCGTCAGAGTATAAGTTCTGTTAGAAACAAAGTATGTTATATCAACTGATGGTAATGTGGTGATACGCGAGAAATGAGACTATTGAAGAAAGTCAGTACCTTTATATAATAGTTGTACTCAAAAATAGTATCTCTTTGGGTATTGTATGATATATAGTGATAGTAACATGCTATTGTATCTTACATCGAGTGATAGTAACATGCTATTGTATGCTATATCAATTAACGATAACATGCTTGTATCATGAAAAATGCAATTGACACCGAGCAAAAAACATCGATGCAATAATATAACAACCGTATGGCCCCGCTGCAACGCGCGGGTAAGAATACTTGTTTATAATTAAAAAGTAAAAACCATGAAAACCACCACTTTCCAATCACATAATTTATAATTAATTTAACATTTTAATTGTTAAAAGTAAATTTGAGTAAATTTTAACATTATTTTTTGAGGTCATAATATATTTTTAGTTTAAACTTAAAGGAACGATGATGATGACAAAACGACTTATATATACGTAACTTGTATGAGCTACATGTACGTAACTCTTAGTTGTACACTTAGTAACACGGATATACATATGTGTAACCCCTGGTTTTATGGTTTTCATTTATATCATGATTTTCAATTTTTTCCTATATATATATATATATATATATATATATATATATATATATATATATATATATATTGGGCTGAGTTCAAATAAAAAAAACAACAAAAATTATGAAAATCAATAAATCAAATCTCCACCTTTAATGTATTCAGATCAATGGCCTATACTTTTTAGAATAAAAAAATAGAAGCTTGTACTCTTACGGTACCATGTATATAAAAGGTTTAAAAAATATGAGCCATTGATTATAATACATTAAAGATGAAGATTTGGTTGATTGGTTTTCACAATTTTTCTTCGTTTTCATTTGAACCCAACACTATATATATATATATGTATATATGTATACGTATACATATATACGTATATATGTATACGTATACATATATACGTATATATGTATACGTATACATATATACGTATATATGTATACGTATACATATATACGTATATATGTATACGTATACATATATACACGTATGTATACGTATACATATATACACGTATGTATACGTATACATATAGACACGTATGTATACGTATATATACATACGTGTATATATGTATACGTATATATATACGTATATATATACGTATGTATACGTATATATATATGTATACGTATATATATATATATATGTATATATATATATATGTATACGTATATGTATATATAGGTATATATGTATACGGATGACTGTGTTCGGTATACGGAAGACTGTGTTCAGTATACGGAAGTCTGTGTTCCGTATACGGAAGACTGTGTTCCGTATACGGAAGACTGTGTTACGTATACGGAAGACTGTGTTACGTATACGGAAGACAGTTTTATGTATATGGAACAATGTGTTATGTATGTAGAATACTGTTTTACGTATACACATGAGAACCTTGCGTATATGAAACATTTTGTTAAGTATATGGAACATTGTATTACGTATATAAAACACTATATTACATATACATAATCCAATCAAATCGAATCTCAAATTTTCAAACCATCTAAACAATATTGATATATATTGCAAACGTGTATGCAATTGCTCGCATTTACATATATGTAACTATAATACATTAAAAACGTATAAAATATTTTATTAAACTCGTAAATTTACGAGTATGTAGACGTTGTTGTGTGTCTGTAACTTGAGTTACATGTATGTAACCTATGCTATTATATATACACAACTCATAGTATTATAATGTAAAAGAATTGAAAATAAATACAAAGAAAAAAAGATTCTATTTGTAGAATCCATCGACTTCTTTTGTGTTATTCATTTGTAAGTTTAGTAAGATCAAAAACACTCCATGAGATCCTAAATCATTATTCATTCTTTGAACATTGTAATCAAAATAAAAAGAATAAAAGACGTCAAATTAATTGATGAAAATTGTAAGGTTATACTTGAAAGGCTGATACAACCAAAGAAACCAAAGCAACCAAAGAACTTCCAGCTTGCATGCACATTGTGCAGAGTAGAAGTTACTTCGGAAGTTTTACACTTCTCACAGAAAATTATTTTAAGTGTAAAATCTTTCGAAGCCAAAGACCAAATCTTCTGAAGCCAAAGATGAAGTCTTCTCTGAGGCCAATGAAAGACTGATTTCTTCCAAAGACAGAGAAGACATGCTTTCTCTGATCTACTTTTGTATAAAGCTGACCCACTTTCTGCTGCAACTCTGAAGACCCAACAACTTGCATTAGTAGGTGAAAATGTCCATGCTTTTGCAACTGTAGATTATAGTTTAGAATCTGTAACTTTCTACTTTGTACCTTTTATCCTTTTTGTAATATATTTGGATGTGAGTTATGGCATGTCATAGTCACTTGTCAAAAGGCAATCTGCCTTTGGACTTTACATTGATTTAGTAGCCTAGATTAGTGTTTCTAGCTGGCCATCAAAGTATGGCCGGCTGTAGGATGTAGTATAGAGTATCTCAGGTTCTTGGATTTCTTTTCATGCATTGTAACACTTGTAAAACAACTTGAGAGCAATATACTGCATTCTTGAAAACCATACTCATCCTGTTCTTGTTCTTAGTTTTGCCTCATTGTTTAATTGTGTTCTTAGTATCATTCATATAAACCCGGTTCCCTATTTGATCTGTTAAGTGTTCTAATACTCTCCTTATTATGAGACTGATTGTATTGACCATCCCTTTAACCGGTCCTGCAGTTGGGAGGCTTCATCTAGTCTCAAGACTCCAGGATATGGGGATCTGTTGTCTCTAGACCTCATGTACCATCCACCTCTTCAGCTATTGCTGGTGGTGGTATGATACCAAAGGAAGTGGCTGACTACTCTGAAGAAGACTAGAAAAAGTTAGATATAGATCAGAAAGCCATGACCGCTCTCCATACTACTCTTCCAAAGTCCATCTACAGAGGCTTCAAGAAGTGCAAGACTGCTAAGCAACTATGGGATGCATTAAAGCTTATGTATGAGGGGTCCACTGAAGCAAAAGAGAACAAAAAGGACCTCTTGAAGCAGTAGTTTGAGAACTTAACCTTTAAGGTAGGTAAACCATAACTCAACAATACTTCAGGTATGTTGAGATTGTGACACTCTAATGGATGTTAGAGTAACTCTTGAGAATAGGGACATTGTGAGGAAGTTCATGTCCTCTCTTCCCAGATAATAGACATACTATTGTGTGGTCATTAAGAGGATTGAGAACCTCAAGACCCTTACTCTCACTGAGTTGTATGGTATTCTCAGTGGGTACCAAATGGAGATGAACATGCAAAATCCATCTGCTAACTCCAACAATCAGCAGAGTTCAGCCCTTCATGTGGTTGAAAGTGATTATAGAGAACCACAACACATCTCATCTGCTACCCTGACAACTCATAAAAGGGACCTTTCATCACCTTCCCGGAGACACCAAGAGAGAGTTATATCCAAGGAAGCCCATTCCAAGAGACACGCTCTTCACAAGCCTTTGTGTCTACTGATGAAAGCACATGCAACCTTCTCTTAACCCTTGAAGACCTGGACTGTATCCATCCAGATGATCTGGAGTATATGGAAATAGTCTAGCAGATGGCTATTCTAACTCACAAAGCCAAGAAGTTCTATAAGAGGACAGGGGGGAAGTTTCCTAGCAATGCAACCAGTGGAAGTTTGGGTTGGACAAAAGAAAAGTGAAGTGTTACAACTGTAACCAAATGGGACACTTTGTTAGAGAGTACAAGGCACCAAGAACAAATGGTGGCCAAGCACAAACCAGACCAAACTATACTGATAGAGCTCCCCAGAATGAGAAGCCAAGCAGCAAGTTACAATTGCTGTTGAAGAAGGAGTCTTTGACTAGAGCTTTCAAGTTGAGGATGCATCTCTGAACAAAGCACTAATGGCAGATCATGAAGAAGCCAAGGTAGTGGAACATCTTTGTACACCTAAATGTATTGCTAAAGTTAACAGATATAGGTTCTATAACTTAGAGAAGAGTTCTAATCTTTAGTCCTTAAATATTTTAAAAGCTGATTTCAAAAGAGTTGAAAAAGATTTCAAACTTAAAATAGAAGATTTAGAGAAAACAATTTGAAATCTTAATCATGAACATACCAACTATAGGACTCAGTTAAAAGATCTTATCACTAAGTTAATTGAATGCCAGGCTGAGCTAGTGATCAGCAAAGCTAGGGCAGAAAAATATGTTCTTGAAGAATAGAACTTCAAGAACATGAGATCCTCATCATTGCATGCAAAATTTTATTACCAGAATAAGCAGGGGCTAGGATCTACTAAGATAGCTCCTCCACACACTCTATTGTCCATAAGATCTCCAAGGTATGAAACTTGTGAAGATGAGCTTTCCCTCATAGACCCCATTGATGAAGAGGATGAAGAGGAGATAGTGAAGGATGATTCTGAGAAGAGTGAAGAAGATCATCCTAAGAAGGGACACTATTCTCCTGAGGAGAGAAAGAATCTGGGATGACCAAGTCTAAGAGGTAGAATGATCAGAAAAGCCAAGAGGAAATCGAAGAAGGTTCAATAGATCAAGGCCACTTTCAACTCTAAGTAGAAACAAGTGTTTATCTATGTAGGATTTTGAAGCGGTGAAGGCTAAAGACTCAACTATGAACTCTAGTATCAGAAGTTCTAGTTCATGTCCAACTCATTCCAGCAAAGAGAAGAAGACTGATCAGCTGTGTACCACTACTACATAGCCTAAACCATCTAGTTCCAAAAGCTAGCCTCACCCTAAGAAGCTTGTTGCATCATCTGTGAAGATGAAGATGGAGGTGGAAAGTGATCAAGTTTAGTCTTTCTCTCAAAAGAAGGCTCTCAGAAGGAAGCAAATGCATTGCATCATGTGTGGTAGTACTTCCCATCTTGCTAAAGATTGCATCTACTATCCTAAAGTACTATCCACATGATCAAAAAGAAAACTTCTGAGAAGAAGAAAGAAAAGCTAGCTTCCGAAGGAAAATCTTTTCCTTTTGGAAGCTCCAAGGTGAAGAAGAAGACAAGTGAAAACATGCCTTCAGAAGAAAAGTTGGTCTCGGAAGAAAGGAATGCTTCCGAAGTACTGAAGCCTACTGCAGTGAAGGCAAGAACTTCCGAAGGTCCAGTCTCCAAAACTTCTGAAGATGTCAAAATTTCCAAAGTGTTGAAGGTCAAGTCTAATCTTCCAAAGATAGTGTGGAAGATGAAGGAAGACCAAGTGGCTGAAAGTTCTTCATCAACAACAACTGATGATTGTCAAAACTTGAACTTAGGATCAATTACTGTTACATTGTCTTCAAATCACTTTGATAAACTCAAGACCAATGAGGCTTGGGTTTCCAAATATAACTAAACATTTCTTTTTTGTGCAGGAATACCTAAAGATCAAGAGGAATGTATGGATCATTGGTAGTGGTTGTTCCAGGCATATGACAGGCAATGGTTCTCTACTTCAAAATTTTGTGAAAATTGATGGAGGGCCTGTTGCTTTTGGAGGAGATGCTGGAGGTTACATTATTGGAAGGGGCAGGGTCACAAATGGTAAGCTTAGCATTGAAAAGGTAAACTTTCAAAGAGCTTGGGTATAATCTACTGAGTGTATCCCAATTTGTGATCAGACACATAATATGCTCTTCACTGAGCATGAGCGCATTGTTTTCAAGCCTAGGATAGTCATTCCCCAAGAGCATATCCTGCTCAGAGCCCCCAGGAAAAGGAACATGTACAGATGGACCTGCAGGAAACATCTCCTCAGGAGAAGTTTCTTGCTTTCTATCTAAAGAAAATAGTGATGAGTCTTTCCTCTGGGATAAAAAAATGTGCCATGTAAACTTCAAAAACATGAATAAACTAATTAAAAATGATTTGGTAACTGGAATACCAAAGAAAGAGTTTACAAGTGATGACCACTGTGTAGCATGCCTAAAAGGGAAGCAACACAAAGTGTCTCATAAGCCAAAGGAAAGAAACTATATCACTACTCCCCTACACTTATTACACATGGATCTCTTTAGCCCCACCAGTGCAATGAGTCTAGGAAGGACCTCATATTATTTGGCGATCACAGATGACTTCATAAGATTCACTTGGGTCTTTTTCTTGAGTACTAAGGATGAGACTCCTGAGATCTTGAAGAACTTCATTCTGAAAATTGAGAATCAATATGATCACAAGGTCAAAACCATAAGAGTGATCAAGGAACAGAATTTAAGAACCAAATCCTTAAGATATTTTATGATAAAAAAGGAACAAAATTTAAGAACCAAATCCTTATTGAGGCTGCAAGAACCATGTTTTCTGACTCTAAACTACCCATCACTATTTGGGCAGAGACAGTCAACTCAGCCTGCTATGTGCAGAATAGAGTTTTAGTGGTTAAGACTCATGGTAAGACTCTGTATGAGCTGTGGCACAAAAGGAGACCGTTTATTGGTTTCCTCTGGTCATTTGGATGTCCTTGCACCATCTTGAATACCAAAGATCAAATAGCCAAATTTGTTGAGAAATCATACGATGGACACTTTATTGGATACTCTTCCCAAGCTAAGACTTATAGAGTATACAATCTTAGAACTAGAGTAGTTGAGGAGTCAACCCATATGACCTTCAATGAGCACACTACTAGTGTGAAAAGTTCTGGTCCTGATTGGCTTTTTGATCTTGATTTAGTTACAAAATGTTTTAACAAATATTGTGAGAATGTTTCAGGATCTACAGGTAACTTATCAACAGGAGATCCTGACCTAAGATTTGAGCTGAGAAGACCAGGCAAGCATACTACCTCAGCTTCAATGGTAACTAACCCTGCAAGTGAAGATCCTATCAGCACAAACATGATAAATTCAGCTGATACATCTGAGGCGACTACAAATACCAGCTCAAAGACTCAAAACTCAGATGAAGGAACTTCAAATGTAGGAGGAAATAGAGGTGGTGACAGTGATCAAGAATTTCTTGATGCTGATAACCACTCCATAAAAGACAATATAAATGATATCACACACTCATTAGATCAAGCCTCTCTTGATAAGTGTGCTGATATGGTGGGTGATATTCCATTGCTAGATCTAAATTTCTCAAATTTAGATCTTTCCAATCAACTTGCTATGATCCCTCAACTCAGGATCCACAAGTCACACCCCACCACAAACATCATTGGATATGTTGATACATGGGTGAGAACAAAAGGACAAACCTATGACAAAAATGTTTTCTATACTCTTGTTTCTTGTCCCAGATAGAGCCAAAGAAAGTTGATGAGGCTTTAAAGGATGGAACTTAGGTTGAAGCAATGCAAGAGGAGCTGCTTCAATTCAAAAACAAAAGGTTTGGAACCTCTGTCCTCTTCCTCAAGGGAAGACTACCATAGGAACCAAGTGGGTTTTTAGAAACAAGAAGAATGATAGAGGACTTATCATCAAGAACAAGGCTAGACTAGTTGTTCAAGGATACATACAAGAAGGAGAATTGACTGTATAGATGTTTTTGCTCCTGTAGCAAGACTTGAAGTTATTAGAATATTCTTGGCTTTTGCTACATCTAAGGATTTCAAGGTCTACCAACTTGATGTCAAGTGTGCTTTCTTATATGGGGTGATTGATGAAGAGGTGTATGTGAAACACCACCTGACTTTGCAGACCCAGATCATCCGGATATGTCTGCAAGCTTGATAAAGCTCTTTATGGGCTAAACCAAGCTCCAAGAAAATGGTATGAGACACTATCTCAGTATCTCTGTCAACATGGCTACAAGAGGGGTACTATAGATGGAACTCTCTTTATTAAAGGATAGGGAATGACTTAATGCTGGTTTAAGTATATGTAGATGACATTATCTTCAGGCCAACTAATCCAAAGCTCTGTAAAGACTTTGAGAGGTTGATGAAGAATAGATTTAAAATGAGTGCCATAGGGGAACTCAATTTCTTTCTAGGAATTCAAGTGAAGCAAGTTGAAAATGGCGTCTTCATAAGTCAGTAAAAGTATGTACAAGACATCCTTACAAGATTCAACATGACTGATTATAAGGTTGCAAAGACTCTGATAGCCAGAAACCACACCCTTGGACCTAATCTTGAGGGGGAGTGTGTGGATGAACATCTCTACTGGCTATGATTGGGTCTCTTATGTACCTCACAACCAGTAGGCCTGATATCATGTTTGTCACATGCATCTGTGCAAGATATCAAGCCAACCCTAAGATGTCACACCTGGTTTTTGTCAAGAGGATTCTTAGATATCTCAAAGGTGCTCCTAAGCTTGGCCTTTAGTATCTAAAGAATCCTGACTTCAATCTGTATGCCTATATAAATAGTGACTATGGTGGCTGTAACATGACTGCAAAGTCTAATCTAGGGGATGTCTATTCCGTGGTGGAAGGATAGTCTCATGGCAATGCAAGAAACAATCCTGTGTGTCTGCAACAACTGCTGAAGCTGAATATATTGCTGCTGCAAGCTGCTGTGCTCAAGTGCTTTAGATTTAGAATCAGATACTGGACTATGGATTCAACTTTAAAGAGACTCCCATCTACATAGACAAAAACAGTGCTATCTCTATTACAGAGAATCTTGTGCAGCACTTAAGGATAAAACACATCATCATCATGTATTATTTGACTAGAGATAATATTAAAAAAGGATTAATTAAACTAGTCAAAGTTAACACAAATGAACAATATGCCTATCACTTCACTAAAGCTTTTGATGAACAAGATTCAAATATCTTGTATCAGCTATTAGGATGACTAACTTTGAGTAGATTTTTCTTAAACTTAAATCAATTCTATTTCTAAAACTTGTGTGTCCTATGTTGTCTATTTTATCATCTTCATAAGCCCAGTTTCCTTTGGAAGAAAACATTTCAAATGATATTCCTTAGATTTTTGAATAACTTTTTAAACATATTTTCTTTCAAAAGACATCAAGTTGTCTTCGGAAGAACATTATGTCTTCAAATCAAATAACTACTTATAAGACATTTACCTTTAGAAGAAATTCTTATATATCTTCCGAAGCCTAAATATACTTCTAAGTATTTACATGTATTTGAAGGATAATTTTCTTCCAAAAACAATTAAGTCTCGGAAGATTTATTCTCTTTAGAATAAAACTTTCAAGTCCTAATCTGTTTCGAAACCAAACATGTCTCAGAAGTAAAAAATCTCTAAGTATTTTCCTTCCGAAGCAAAATTTTCACAAACCTTACGAATATCTTCCGAAGCGTGATGATGGGTTTAGATTGAAACAAAATAGAAAGATTCATAGTTTTAGAACTAAAGCGTGATGATGGTTGTCTCAAATGTCAAAAGTACATGTTGTTAAAGTCTAAATTACCCTTCAATGAGCATATGTTGGTCTAAGTGATGTGGACAATTGTAGACCACAAAAATAAGTTAACAGGTTATCGAAGTAAACATCGGTTAATATCTATTCTCTATCTTATATATATTCACACTTTGTAATTCAAATTTAAAATCACTGCTTTCCATAGCTAAGTGTGGAGCTTTTGACTATGGAGTAAAAGGTCACAAGTTAGAATTCTTATTTGGTGTCACAAGTTTGAATTCTTATTGGGTGTCTTTTTTTCTACCTTTTATAAATTTGAGTTAATTACACGATTGGTCCCAGTGGTATGTTCATATTACAATATTGGTCCTAACTTTTTAAAAAATTACAGGTTTGGTCCTACTGTTTGCCAAACCGTCACAGTATTGGTCCCTGGAGTGGACGGCCGTTAGTATTTGTAGTTAAGTCTATGTAAAATGACTAAAAACCCCTTTTAATATTTCAAAATCTGAAACTTTTTAATTATTAGATAAAGTGGGTCCCACCCTACCTTATCTTCTTTCCCATCAATCTTCCTTCAAAAGTCACCACCACCAACACCCTTTCACCTCTCTTCACTCAACAAAGGGTACCTACACCGACACACACCAC
>JACCIY010001185.1:0-12500 GCA_025506505.1 Flaveria sonorensis
TTCCAAAATTGTTTATAAGTAGCTTAAACACCGTATAAACGCATGAAATGAAAACTAAGTTTTCACTAATCTAGGTAAGAGAACTTGTGCTAACAAAACAATTCCTTTTTATGATAGACATTTTTAGTCTGTATTATGGTTTTAGGGTATTTACAGAACACCTAAAACCAAACACTTTTCAAAACATACAAATAACACCATATTCAAGACAAAAATCCCTACTTAAAAATATCGATAAAAAACAACATTTATGAAGTTAGGTAAAACTTCATAAGTCCAAAATAATTTAATTTGAAATTGAATTTTTTAACATGCTCAACAGTCGAGAAGGGCGAAAGAATCATAATTTTTTGAGGCCTCTTGTTAAGAAGTCAACAAGTTGAGCAACCCTAGAAATATAAAACATCAAAAGTTGTCCACATAAGATATTTATATGCTAATGGACATAATGTTAGGTATCTCACACACACTCAAACATAAGTAAAAGTTATTTAACGTGGTTCAGTTTGTGTGACATAGGTTCAGGTTTTGCACTGAAGTTAATAATTTATTATTCAAGTGCTCAAGGAATTACAAACACCCTACCTCTATTTTTAAACACTATTTTAGAGTTTATATCGTTGGGACAAGAAACGTTAATTTAGACAATGCGCCTAAAATAAACTGAGACAGTAAGAATGCTAGGGTCGTTGCCTTTTTACGCCTCTGCTTAGGGCCGAATGCCTTTTGTGAAGCCTCCCCCCAACATTTTCCATTATGAGGCTTTGAGAATCTTCAACTATGTTCCGCCTAACTTGCATTTCTGTAATCTCTCATTTTACTAGTTACAATCACCTTCTAAACTATATCCTGGGGACAATATCGATCTTCAACTCATTTATCATCACTACTCATCTGCTAGTAACTCTTTCTTCTATTTTTTTAAGTCTGCTACCGCTATAACATGTATGACACGTATTGCATGTCATTAAAGTTTCTACTAGTGATGTGTAAACTAGCTCTGGGTATCTCCTTTGCAAAAATGGTCCTCTTCTTCACACCATTCTTACAGTTGCAAGTTTTTTTTTTTTTTTTTAGAACCGGATCAACCCTCTTATGCACGTATCTTAAATGGATTACCTTTAACTGTCCATCTCTAAACACAATGATTTATCCTCGTATCCTATGAACTGGTCGTAGGGATAAGCATTATCTTTAGACTTGGAATTTTGACATCCTTTAGACTCCAAATAATCTTGAAGAAGTATTTAAGTCATGTCCGCCATGCTGGTAACATTTATGATTTTATAATTTTCTAGTCATATCTTTCTAAAGTCCCCGATCTTGAGATTTTTCATCATCTTCATGTTGAGCGTGACATAGAATGACGCTCTAGAATCCATCACCCACAAATCTCCAACACTTGCAACTTCATATTATATGACCAAATCAGCCTATAATTAAGCATTTGGGTCTAGTTTGCAAAGTCTACTTCAAGCTAGATATTAGCTTTGCGTCGGCGATCTGCTCCATAGTCGATGGATGTGTGGTCGGTTTTGACCCCGTTTGAGGAAAAAGCTAGAACTTATCGACATCAACATTCCTCCTTCAAGCTAAACTTCTGCTCCAACTTCATGTTTAGCTTAGAACAAAATAAAAGACTGGTTTTTAATTTGGTTCATCACTATGAAGTTAAGAAAATAATTGTTAAAGCCAAATGTTTTAGTTGCTCGAGTCAGCCCACAAAATGTGATATATAATGGCATAATTATTAAGATAGTTTTGTTTATAGATGGACCCGCCTTAAAACTGAAGGCAGAGGCCCATTTTAATGATTTTAAAGCCCAAATGTTTTTTAAACTAAAACTAATATATTTGGAGCCGAAACTACATACTCTAATATCTTCCTACTCTAATAGAAAGGTATTTATAGGGGACACGTGATAACATCGCATTCATTATCATCAAATTTTCTCCACTTCTCTCTCCTATTAAATAATCAAATAATTACTAATAATATTATTTTAATTTTTTTAGATAAAAATAATCTTTTAATAAATTAAGAAAAATATCTTTTTATTAATATTATTTCTAAAGAAATAGATTTTTATAAATAAGATATTTCTCTAAAACATCAATCCTTTTTAATATACAAAATATTTTAAAATTGATGTTTTTCAAAGTTAAATTTTTATAAAAAAAATAATTACAATTGAAAGTTATAATAAGAAAGCTTTTAAAATTGATATTTTAAAACATTTGTTTTGAAGCAAAATGGTTATTTTAAAAAAAAAAAAAGTTTAAAAACAAAAAATTAGAAGTTGATATCATTGTTTTGTTATTCATGATCCTTACTTATATATAATTTAAATCATATCTTATCTTAAAATATTATTTTATAATTAATAATTTATTATATTATTTATTCAGCACGTGTGATACACGAGATTACTAAAGCTAGTTAAAATATTTGGAGCCGAAAGTAACTCCAAAAATAAGATCCTTTTGATTTTATGAATTTTATTGATGAAATCAACAATAATAGACTTAGAGTTTATAGAATATTTATTTTCTATAATTCTAAATATGCTAAATGGAATATATTCGTGTGAATAGAGGTTCCATTTATATAGTAAAATAGTGAATTACTGATTAATTATTTGTAACTTGAGCTCCTTACTAAACTATGATAATTCTCTTTAAATAAAACTTAAGTTAACAAAACTTTTATCTTATCCAACATCCAAAGTACTGTTTAACATTGTTTAACATGGTGAACAGTTCTTTTAAACCTGTTCTTATATTAAATTCAAGAAATCAATCGAAATCTATAACAATGCATATGTATTGCCTAACCTTCATGTATTACGGCACAAAGTATCACATATGAAGGGTGACTTTGTCTTATATGAATAGTAAATTATATATACATATATAGATAAGAGTTCATTTCAATTTTGATCCTTAAGTTTTGTCTAAAGTAATCATTTTTCCTCTAAAAAATTAAAAACATCATTTATCTCTAAAAGTTTCATATGTTATTTCAATTTCATTTGAAAAGTTTTATTGTTTTTGAATAAAGTTAAAACAACTAATAAAACTTTTGAACTGGAATTAAAACAACTCATAAAATATTTGGAGGTGATGGTTTTTAATCTTTGAGGAAAAATAGTTATTTTCAACAAAACTCGGGGAGTAAAATCATACTTAACTCTAAAGATCAAACAAAACCAAATTAGTTGAATTAATATGGGTTTATATTCGAATTTAAATAAACTGAAGTCAACAAAATACCCCTAACTAAATATATCAATACTCACCATAATGTTAAGAGTATTAACAAAACAAACACGAGCTAAAAAGAGTACCTCATTATGCTTGAGATCAGGATTTTGAACTGTCCAAGCTAGACCCTAAATGCCGCCTACAATTCCACTATGGATAAAAAATAAAAAATACAAGATAAAGATTCATGGCTTTAAAAAACGACCTTAAGGAATTTTTTTCAGCTAACCATGATAAATATAAGTAGATGCAATGCCATACAAAAGTGTATAAAGAAAAAAACTCTAACATGTTTCTTTTTAACTTACTTTTATTTATGAGATCTGGTTAACAATCACTTCCAAAATAGATAACATATAAACATGAAAACTGAATTGATTGTTCTTCAATTCTAACTTAAAGCTACAAAAATGATTGTTCAATTTCATTTAAGGGAGAGACTAACATGTAGGTACGATTGTTACAAGGCTTATGAACACCATCAACAACAATGCTTAAATTTTTTTACATGTTCTTTGTTCTATTGAACTCGATTTAATATTCTACTCTGGTGACTCTTTCTTTGATTCCGATCAGAAATTTAAACACGAAGAACAACAATGATGAACAATGGTGATTTGCAAATACAAAGCCATTTGCAAGAAAGTGGAACAACCTATTTTGAGGCCCCAAGTGAACTTATTATTCAGGGCCCTTTCATGTTAGCTTGAGACCGTAATAATCACCAATCATTAACTTAAACAGGTTGAGCGGTCATCAAATAACTTAATCAACACTTTAGCATGTTAATCTTTAAAACTGGATGGAAATCAATAATCACAAAATAATAAAATTTAAATTAAATCCCTAATCACAAAACAATAATGCTAAATCAGTCAAACTAATTGCCTAATTTGCTAACCAGTGATCACAAATAGTAAATCAATTAGACAATTATTGAAGAGGCAGAGAAGGCGATAAACTAACCTTGAACAATTCAGTAAATAGCTTTTGTTGCAATGATTGCAGAACTTGAACAATATTTACTAATTCCTTTTGTCCTAATGAATCAATGATTGCAGATTTGGAGGACCTCAACAACTCAATACACTAACCTTGAACAATTTTCTTTGTGAGAAACTTAGAATTTTATCATCGGACACCGCTCCTAAAATTCGATTATAAATAACTGATCTTTGTTCATCTAATCAAGTCTTCGTTTCCAAAATAATCAAATATTGTAGGCCACTTTAGTTTCCCTGCTATTCAATTGTAATTTGTTTCTGGGTCCAAAAAATCTCACTAGAGAAGTCTGAAACCCAATAGATATATTAAAAAGTGGAGGTCCTAATTTTTAAGGGGCCTCAAACCTCTTGCTTCACCAACTAACCCATGGGGTTGGCCCTGGCGGGGGTGAGTATTTAATATAGAACACTAAATATTTTGAGTTAATTAGACGATTGGTACTTGTGTTTTGCTCATATTTTAATATTGGTCTCAACTTTTGAGAAATTACAAGTTTGGTTCCAACTGTTTACCAAACTGTAACACGTTTGGTCCATAAAGTAGATGGTCGTTAGTTTTTGGGTTAATTTTTTCAAAATAACCAAACTACCCCTGTAATAAAAAAAATTAATACAAATTTAAGAATAATCACCATAGCACCACCACCACTGTCACCAGCCATCACCATACCACCATCATCACCAGCCATCACCATACCACCACCCTATACCACCGGAACCACTGCATACACCAAAGCCAGAACCACCGCAGTACCACTACCGGAACCATTGTCATACCACCACAGCTAGAACAACCACCAGAACCACCGCCGTATCATTACCGGAACCACCGGCATAATCACCACTCCCAACCCTCTTTTCCCCAACCATCTCCATAGCGGACCACCCCCAGGTCCCAACCCGTCATTTCCCAAACAATGAAACCCCCACCAACCCACATCCTAACCACCACCATTGTCGGGGTTGTGATTGCAGGTGGGCGGCGAATCAAACGCCATCGGAACCACCACAATCCACAATAGTCGCTTGAATTAAACATCGTCAGAACCACCGTCAGTCGATTGACTTCGCCGGCGTGGAGGGTGGCGGCGAAGGAGGAGGGTGGTCACGTGTGGAGGGTGTGAAAGGTAATCAATGGGTGGGGGTTTGGGGCGGTGTTGTCTCCGATGGAGGAGGAGGGTGGCGACAAATGCTGCTGGTAGTGGTGGTGTGCTGGCGTTGGAGGTGCTCCGGCGGTGGGGTGCCTGCTGTGATGGAAGGGGAACGGGGATGGGTGGGTTGGATTTTTGAATTATTAATATTATTATTATTATTATTATATTATTATTATTATTATTATTTATTATTATATTATTATTATTATTATATTATATTATTATTATTATTATTATTACTATTATTATTATTATTATTATTATATTATTATTATTATTATTATTATTAAAGAATATGGGATCCATATAAATTAGTTTATATTTATATATTTTGTCTTTTAGTTAAAGGGTAAATAAGTCTTTTAACCTATACTTAACTGAGAAATTTAACAGAAGTTAGTGCTAAGGACCATTTTGTTACAGTTTGGTAAACAGTTGAGACCAAACCTATAATTTTTAAAAGTTTGGATCAATATTGTAATATGAGCAAACCACATAACCAATCGTGTAATTAACTCAAATATTTTCTTCCCAATCATGCATGATAGTACCCAAGGGTGTCTTTGTTACTAAACCCTTTTGTGTGGTCAATGTTTACTTTAATGATTTTTTTGCTCTAGTGTCATAGTATGTCAACCTCCTGGATCCTGTTATAAATGAGATTTTACTGGATACATTGGTCTGTTAGTTACTTGTATTATTTTGAGTCATGTGCATATATACTTAGTATTTATACTTTGTTGTCTTATTTATTTCCTTTCATGCATATACACATACTAGCGGATTAGTCTGCTATTCGTCGTTGTTCAATTTTGAACATGTACGAGAATGTTGCTAGTTATCTTGGTTTTGGTGAGTTTAATGATATATGCATTAGGATTCTCGTGGATATTTACACATGCTTTAGCAGTTCGTTATTATACCGTCATAATATTGTTACCGAACATATGGTATTTGATAGGGTCGTGCATATCAATTAAAACGAATACCTTAGAAGCGTTTAAATAAAAATTCATATCAAATATATGCATTAAATTATGATACATATACATTATTATTAATTGTTACAGATACGATAACATGACAAAAATACACTACTAAATTGTAACTAATAGAAAAACAAAATGCTGTTGTTGTTGTTATTATTATTAATTTGGTTATAATTATTATTTTTATAATTTATTTTTTTAAACCTATTATAAAATATCATAAACTAACAATTTTAGTTATAACTACTAAAATTATAAATTACCAAATATTATTATTATTATTATTATTATTTTATTATAATTAATATTAATATTATTATTATATATAATATTTGCTATTATTGTAATTAGTTTTGAATCATATTAAAATAATACGTCATTAACTAACAAATTTAGTTATAAATACTAAAATTATTAAATGCCTAAAATGCTTCTAGAAAAAATTAGTTTATTTTAATAATAATAATATAATAATAATATATAATAATATTATTATTATTATTATTATTATTATTATTATTATTATTATTATTATTGTTATTATTATTATTATAACTATGAAAAATTTAGTATTTATATACTTAAGTATTTAAATACATAATACTTGACAAAATAATATTTATTTATATAAATATAAATTTAAATGTTAATTTAAAATATTATAACTTTGATAATATTTAATATAATACATTAAATAATCTCACATTCTTAAATAATATATTAATAAAATATACATTAAATATTGTATTAATTACAAAATAAGAAAATTACATAAAGCACTTGTACCTTATGGTTAAAAAGTTTTATTGGGTGTTTTAAAGTTTTAATAAAATAATATTTGTATCATTCTTTCATCCTTATTAATAAATTTTATTAGTGATTTATTTTTTAACTTGTTTCAACTACTTGATGTCACCAAAATATGTAACTATGAACTTATTATGAATTTATCACAAATATGAGGTAGACGTTACAATTTGAATGAAGGGACCGGACCTTTAGCCTTTAATGAAAGATGAAATGGTAAGCACTTGATCTATTTCCTCTCACAAAGGCTTTAGATTTTTCATCGATTTCATGTCATAAATTTTTAAAGCTCACATCATATGCAAAATGTGATTTACCTTATCACTAGAAAGCAACATAATATAAATATTCATATTTTTTATCCGTTACATTTGTTTTAAATGCATCGATTTGATACTAAATAATGTGACCAATTATATAATTCTCTCTCGAAGTTAAAGTTTTGTGTTGAACTAACTCTTGCATATATAACTTGTTAGGTTTAAAAAAGTGTTAAATAACGGTTCTAAAAAAAGATTGACAACCCATAATTAGATGTTATAAAATCTAAAAATAAAAATTAGGTGGAAGAACATCCTGGTGATTGGTGAGAATCAATCATTTGCCAGGGTATGATTTCCGTATATCCTGGCGACATTCGCGTACAAGATATCTTAATAGAGAATATTGCAACATCTTTCAACGGATATATTTGTTGTGTGATATTTAAATCTTATTTTCACTTTACCACAAATAAATAATTATTTTAAGATGAACTTCTTAATCTAATAGAAAATAATACTAAAATAAATATTTTTATATATAAAAAAAGTTAAAAAATTATTTTCAGACTATAACTCCCACAAACATTAAAGAATTCAGCTAATCAGAGCTTTTTATTCCAGACTTGCCGGATAAACAAACTAAAGATTTAGTTGGTGTTTCCCTCTATAATTCATGTAATTCCTCACATGTATGAAGCAAGGGCCCACGTGCCATGTTGCAGGAAGAATTAGCCTGCACCCTACCGATATGTTCACGTCATCTTGTAGGCTAATTCAGCCGATGTATCCCAATTCAACACCGACTCAATGGACTTATTGAAATAAAGCCCTATAGGTGGCTTTTTTTCCCCTTCAAAATGGACGTATAAGTCGGGTTAACATGTGTGTCTAGTGGACTTATTAACCTACAAGCGGAGGACCCATTAAGTCCTTAGTCTACTTAGCTGAGAAGTCTAAAATTAAGCCCTCTAATTGATTGGTTTCTTAAATGTTAATAAGACTTGTAGGCTGGAACATGTTGTCTATTTAGAAAAAAATTGATTAAATTGTCTATTTTAATAATATTCTTATTGCCTTCTACATGCAATTTACAATATTTAAACTCCTCATCTCTTAGAAAGAGGTGAGAAACCTCGTCATATCATCAAGATGTCAGCTTGGGACCGACAAATATATAATTACTAGTGAGTTATGTACGCGCTTTGTGTCGGCTCGGATCGAAATAAAATTCATATCTAAATATATTAACAAGGTAAGAATGTCGCAACAATATATAATTTTTTTAAAACATTAGAAACCTAAAGTTATAGAAGAAAACCAATATATAACGGTTCTTTCAAGAGTTAATATGTATAAATTATAATTGTATGTAAAAGCCATAATTCTTTTCCTTTTTTTTTGGTTTTATAAGGGAACAATAGTTTTATATTCTAAAGGACCGTTACGTTAATTTTTGGGCATTGAAGTTTATGCTTATAATTTTTGGGAATGAAATTAAAAATAATTTTATATTAGTTGTTACTACATATGCCCAACCTTAATTCATGGCCATGACAACCTTTATCACGGTCATGATAAGTATGATAACTGATAAGTGAATCGTTATTTATGTTCACCCGACATCCTAATGTTGAGTGAGTGTGAATGTTGTTAAAGAAAACTTGATAATGTAAATTTTTTTAAATGCATGTTAGTGATATGAGTTGGCGCACATTGAAAAACATGTGTAGCATACTTACGAATCTGTTAAATGTTTAAAATGTGAAAATGGTTTATGGGTAGTTTGTATATGACTAGTCTGAAAATAAAGGAAAAATACCAAATGGAGTTAAGCAAATTTCACCAAGTATGGGCTTTCATGTTCTAGCATGCAAATTTGCAAGAATTTGCTTTTTTGAATGGTGACATGAATATTTTGCATATATTGATTCGAAAATTGTTGATATTGATCATGTGATGGCACAAAGGTTAATAACACATTCAACGTGTCGTGTATACATGAAATATCAAATGATAAAAATAGGTAGAATTACTTTTTGTAGCAATAATTACTTTTGTAGCGATAACATGATGAATATTATACAATAAGCTGAAATAACGTGAAAAAAACTTCGTTTTTTATGTATCAAAATTATAGGTATTTTAAAAATTAAAAGATGTTTGTTTTTGTGATGTAGTTTTTTTAAAAAAAAATAATACGATCATAAGGAGGAATTTAAAAATATGGTTAAGATCAAAATACCATTGGTTTATCATTTACAATTTTAATTATTTATCATTTTGCTATCAAATTTTCTTAGCTATTAGATTTATGATTTAATAGATAATAATACTTCTCATCTTTTTTAGTTGTTTCTTCCCTTTTAACCCCACCTGATTAATAACTCGTAATTCAATAAAAAATGTAAATAAAAAATCAGAAATTATATATAATAATTTTTTTTCAGAAATCTTACTTACGAACATAAAGCTCATTACAACAGTTGTAACGATTTACAAGCCGTAAAAAATTATGAATTGACTAATTTGATTTTTCAGAGAACAGTATGAATTTATCGATAAATACGGGCTCACAAGGAAAAAAACATATTTTAAACAAAAATCTAGGTAACTACGCAACCAAGCGTGCACGATGTTACATCGTTATTACTATGTTTTCATCATTAAAGAGAATTACACAACAAGAAAATACCCTTATCCCGGGCCCACAACTATCCAACGGTCCGAAGTGGCGGGCCCTACAAAGCCACGTAGATACACTCGTTATACAGTACACACCTGAGTTGTCAAATAGCGGTTGGAAAGACGTTACGGGGCCCCACGATTATTTCAACTGGTGCTGGGCTGGCAAATAGAAACTAACAAAATAATAATAAAATGACAGGCTGTTTAAAACCCCAAACCCCCGTTATTAAAGCCCCGTGAAATCCGACCCATTTCCCCCACTCCACCACTATCAATAATAATATTATTCAAAGTTTCAATTTTTTATTTTTCAAACCCTCGGTTTCTTTAGGTTTTTCAGGTGAATTAACGGTTGTTTTCATGGCGGAGGAGACTTTGACCACGGCGGCAGCGGCGGAGGGGACGACGGTGGCGGCGGAAGTTGCGGTGGTGTGTGAGAAAGATGGGTCGCCGGAGGCTGAGGTGAAGGTGGAGGAGAACGAGAAGGTTTCTGAATCGGGTTCGTTTAAGGAGGAATCCAATGTCGCCGGTGAGCTACCGGAGGTTCAGAAGAAAGCGTTGGATGAGTTGAAATTGATAGTTCAAGAGGCGCTTAATAAGCATGAGTTTACCACTCCTGCTCCGCCATCCACGGCGGAGGAAACGCCGGTGAAAGAGGAGAAAGGGGCGGCGATTGTTGAAGAAGAAGCTAAGGCTTGTGAAGAGACCGTCGGAAATGGTAATTCGACCCCACCACCCCCGGAAGTTGTGGTGGAATCCAAAGAAGAAGAAGATAAACCCACGGAGGTTTCACCACCACCACCACCAGCAACGGAGCTGCCGGATACCGTCGTTGCAGTCACCACCACCACCACTTCGCCGGAGAAGACCGAAGAAACTGAACAGTCGGAAAAACAAGAGACTCCGGCGACTGAAGAGGTGTCAATTTGGGGAATCCCGTTACTCTCCGACGAACGAAGCGACGTCGTTCTGCTGAAATTCCTCCGGGCAAGAGACTTCAAGGTGAAAGAAGCCTTTACGATGCTGAAAAACGTGATCGCATGGCGAAAAGACTTCGGAATCGAATCACTGCTTGAAGAAGATTTGGGATCAGAGCAAGAACAAGTGGTGTACATGCACGGTGTCGATAAAGAAGGTCACCCCGTGTGCTACAACGCCTATGGTGAGTACCAAAACAAAGAATTGTACAACGAGACCTTCTCAACTGAAGAAAAACGCACCAAATTTCTCCGATGGAGGATTCAATTTCTTGAAAAGAGCATCAGGAAGCTCGATTTTAGCCCAAATGGTATCTGCACAATCGTTCAAGTTATCGACTTCAAGAACTCTCCGGGACCGTTTAAATGGGAGCTCAGGCAAGCTACCAATCAAGCCCTCCAGTTGTTTCAAGATAATTACCCCGAATTCGTCGCGAAACAGGTATGATCTTGATGTTTAGGGTCTGCACATAAGGTGTTCGATGAAATGCGTCAAAGAGTTTTGATTTTAGTTTTGATTTTGTTTTTGATTTGGATTTGAATTTGTAGGTGTTTATCAATGTTCCGTTTTTGTACTTGGCTTTCTATAAGCTCATTAATCCTTTCTTCACTCAAAGGACCAAGAGCAAGTTTGTTTTTGCTGGACCTTCAAAGACTGCTGAAACACTCTTCAAGTGAGTGCTACTTCATATTCATTCATTGGTTTATTCGATTTTGTTCAATTTTGGGCTTTCTTGAATCCAACCACAAGTGACCCATTGTGATGACATCATCTGATTATGTTTGATTTGTTTGATTGAATGTTAGATACATAGCACCTGAGCTGGTTCCGGTTCAATATGGTGGACTTAGCCTGGAAGGCGAACAAGAATTCACCTCTAGTGATTCGGTTACAAAAGAGATCATCAAACCTGCAACCAAACACACCATTGAGCTCCCTGCTCCTGAGGTATGATCATCTAATGTCATGATAGTCTGTGTGATTATGGATTTGGTATGTTAATTTGAAGTAACTATTCTTTTTAATGATTGAGATTGAATTTTTTGATCAGTTTATGAAACTTTTTTGTATCAAATTATGGAATTTTGATGTGGGATTCTTGTGAAAAATCAGACTTGCACATTGGTAAGACTTTGATTCGAATTTGGTCTTTTCATGTGAGAATTTTGTAAGAAATCATGCAAGATGTGATTTTTGATCCATTTATGGAACTCTTTGATCAAATTATGGATTTTTTGATGCGGGATTCATGTGAAAGATTTGACAGGCTTGCACATTGATATGATTCTGATCAAATTTTGGTATTTTCATGTGGGATGTTCATTTGATCATGTAAGATATGATTTTTGATCAAAT